>CAUHTR010001890.1:0-46700 GCA_959609185.1 Schmidtea polychroa | reverse complement strand
AACACACTCTCCCATTTTGAGTCGATATTCAGAAAAACACCTCGCCATCGGCCGCCATGGCGTCAATGTCTACTTGAAGCTGTACATCCTCTAGAGCAGGGATGGCAAATAGATTTTTATCAAAGTGCCAAAATAAACTAAATTTAAATTCAATTTTTTTCGCGTGCCCTCGTAACTTTTATTTGTTATATGTACCTATATATACATTTTTTATTCATTTTTTTATTCATTTTTTTATTCACAAGAAAACAGAAATAAATTTCAATATTTGAGTTCATGTGATAATATTTATTCAATATAAAATAGTAAAAAAAATTATAAAGTTTAATAATAAATTTAATAAAAAATTCTTAAATTTTGTTAGAAGTTTTTTGCTTCATATTACTTGCAAGGTTTTTAATATCAGGATGGTATGTTGCCGATTGTAAGGTAATACAAGCTGCTGAGTCTTCTTCTGTTAATCTGTTTCTTGTCTTTGATAGTACATGATTAAGTACAGAAAAAAGACTCTCACAGTAATAAGTGGATGCGAAAATGGTTAACATTGCGATTGCTAATTTTTTACAGAAGCAAATGCTTCTGGCATACTATTCCACACTTCCAATATCAAGTTTTCAATGCGGCATTCCGACTCTCCATCCTGTGACAATCGATGATATTCCAATTCTTCTATATTTTTTCGCATATTCACAAATTTTTGTGTCCAAATAGGATTAGATTGCAAATCTACTGTCTGCATTTCTAAAATTTCTAATTTCATCCAATTAATAAGGTTGTTATCGAAATCCTGTATATCGAATAAGTCCGGATAATTTACAATTTTCAACAGCCTATCAATTCTTTTAAAATCTTTAAATCGATTTGAAAATTGTTCTTTTATAGTTTCAAGAACTTTAGAAAATTCGTAATTAAAATTCCAATTAGTTTTTTTGAAAATTGTAGATTCATTTAAAAAACTTTTAAGTTTCGGAAAATTATTATGTTTTCCAGATGCGATATCTCTAGCAAAAATATCTAATTTAATTTCAAACCCCTTTATCAATCCAAACATAACTTCAATTGTTTTTCCTCGTCCTTGCAATTTTTTATTAAGAACGTTTAAATGTAACGTTACGTCGGTAAAAAACATTAATTTTGTTAACCATTCTGTATCATATAATTCTTTAAAACGATCCCTGTCGAATTCGTGTAAAAAAAGTCGAATTTCTTCCAAGCAATTCACAAATCGTTCTAAGGATGTCGCTCGACTTAGCCAACGTACACTATTGCACATTAAGAGAGTATCGTATTCGCAATCCATATCATTTAAAAGTTTTTTAATTTGTCTTTTATGCATGTCGCGTGCAACTACAAAATTTATGATTTTATTAACTTGTTCTGATATTTCTTTGAAATCGCTAGTTCCGAATTTTGCACAAAGAACTTGCTGATGAATAATGCAATGAAAGCCTATTATTGGATGACCAACTAGGTTTTGAAATAAATTAACAAAACCTATCTCTGGTCCAGTCATATTAGGAGCTCCATCTGTCGTTACAGAAATGATTTTTTTAATATTTATTTTAAGTTTGTTTAATTCATTGAATACAACTTCACAAATATCACTACCTCTTGTTCTTTCTGGGATATTTGCTAATTTTAAAAGTTCTTCGTGCATTTCATTATCTTTCGGATAACGTGCAATGATTGCTAATCGGGCAGATGACTTAATATCTGTTGATTCATCGAGGCAAATTGAAATGTAGTCACAGCTATTAACATCGTTGTAAAGTTGATCAGAAATATTCGCACTTATTTTTAAAATTCTATCTTTAACTGAATTTCGGCTTAGCTGGACTTCTCGAATTCTTTGAATAATCTTTTCTTTATTATTAAAATCTTGAAACAAACTTTCGGCCGCTTTTAACATAACCGTTTTTACAAACTCTCCATCAGAAAATGGTTTTGATTGCTTAGCAATCAAATAAGAAATTTCAAAACTAGCTTCTGTAACATTGCTGTTGGTTTTTACAAATTTTGATAATGAATTCGATTGATTTTCAGCTATCTTTAATCGTTGAGAAATTAGTTCTTTTCTTTCTTCAATATTTTTTTCGGCAATTTCTTTATGGTTGGTTTCAAAATGTCGCTTAATAGAAGACGTTCGACATACAATAATTTCAGAGCACAGACCGCACCGACTTTTATCTCCATGTTTAACAAAACCGTAATCAGCAGTCCAAGAGAGTACAAAGCTACGAATATCTTGTAGTTTTGGTTTTTTTGGTACCATTTTAATTCAGCAAAAAATAAATTTTATTTAAAATTAAACACAAATTTTATTGAACTGCACAAGTTAAAACAAAACTAAAAACTGATGTAAGAATATACAAGAATTATAACACAACCATATACGTATGTACAAAATAACCGTTATTTTGGCAAATAGGTTTTTATCAAAGTGCCAAAATAAACTAAATTTAATAATTAATTGCGTTATTTAATAACGCAAAGCCAACTAGAGAAAAAAATATAGAATTCAATTCAAAGCCGTTGATTAAAATTTTGGGTCCAAATTTTTTTTTAAAAAGCAGTAATTATTTTATAATAAGAATTTTTTCTACTTCTTTTTTTAAATTTCTTAGAGTGCCAGAAGTTTTTTGTCTGCGTGCCATGTAATTGCCATCCCTGCTCTAGAGTTTTGATCTCTCCCGCGGGGCTATTCTTCACGTAGTGTCGCAATAAGCTCTGTGTAAATAATAATAATATCGTGTTCGAGATTGTTAATTTGTGAATTAATAAAACACGCTTTGGAGTCAGAGTAAAAGTTTGAATTTACAAACATTGCCAATAACCTAATAACCCAATGTTTTAATATATTATTATTTGGATGTTTTAAGTTTTGTGTGCTATTTTCTCGATTATTACTGTTTATTTGATGTTTTATTATGTTTTAATTTGAGTATTCTTAGTGCTGAGTATGCCTGTTGAGTGTCATCACATTTCGTCACAATTCCAAGGTGTGGGTCTAGAATTCAGTTCTAGCCCAACAGTGGGTAGCTTAAATGTCTGGGGCTATTCGGAAACTTGGACAGGAATCTGCCGGTTTTAGAGGTTACTGATCGCTGATAAAAAGTTTTATTAGAATTTATCGGCTACATTCATGTGTAATGTGATAATTTTGAGTATGGGGATTTTCCTCCGTTTATAGAGTCCTAGTGTTATGTAAGAGTGTACAATTTTGAGTATGTTATTTAACTGCAGAAAAATGGTCGATTTAATTAAAATTTAGCTATTTTCGTGGACGCACTAGACTCACTACGATAGGCCCTAGTGTTATATTGGTCAACGCTACATCAAAAGGTACCGTAACGTTGACTAGATTAATTATTATTACATCGAGCTCATAGAGCCTCGCCACTCCAAAGGACATTTATCGAGGAACTCAGTGGCTTATGCTACGAAGTCAGTACCGCCTCCGGCGACCCCGATTCATCACAATACATTTAGGTTCATGTGAGATTGTGGGCCTCCAATCGACGAGGGTTGTGAAATTTTTCTTTAATTTTTTTTTTAATTTTCTAAATCGCCTTTGATGAGATTTGTTTTTGGTTGTTTTACGTTTTTTGGTTACATTTGAGTAGTATTTTGTGCAATACTTCTTGATAGGTTTTATTTTATTGTTATTTAAATGATTTAAATTTTGTGTCTTGTTTTCTTTATTATTATTGTTTAATTGATGTTTTATCTGTTTTAATTTTAAATAAACTTCATGCTGTGTGTACAATGTACATGTTGTGTACCGACACATTTTGTCACGAACCTAGTTTTTGGGTCTAGAAATCAGTCCTAGCCCAACAATATTCTATTCTATAATTTACTGAGTCGTTATTTGCAGAGATGACTTACTATATACTATATACTAAATACTATATTACTTACTAAATTATTTTATTTTAATGTCAATTTAATGTATTTTAGAAAGGGCTAAAAAGTTGTGATGTCGAATTTAAAAATTATTAACCAAAAATTAAAAACGAAGTCTGCGGTTTTTGAACACTTTACACTTACACGAGATGAAAAATTTTATCAGTGCCAGTGTATTGTAGAGAATAGAGATGGACAAGAACCGTGTTTGGCAAGAATAAGGTCTTTTACAAGCTCTGTAAAAAAACAAGCGCCTTCAAGAATTGCAAATTTGAAATTTGACAGCGTTGCCATCCTAAAGATTTTGAAAATTTTAATGAAAAGGATTGCCACACTGCCACGAATTCTAATATTATCTCTACTTATCCTTCAGGATTAAAAAAATAAAGGAGAACCTGGTACATTTCAAATTCAAACATCAATATCGAAGTTCTACGTTGGCGACAAGTTAACAGTAACAATGACTTCACAAACCTTTAAACATTTTCTAATCCAAATGGTGGTGCAAAATAGTGTGCCTTCGACATTTTTTTCGGAACCAGGCTTTTTAGGTTTAAACGGGGATATGGCTAAAAAACTTGGAATTTCGCTGGAAAGAGAAAGCATAAGGAGACTGATACTTGAAGAGGCTAAAATTAAAAAAGATGCATGTACACGTCACAAAGGGAATTACTTTGCCATTAATTTTCGATTTATAGATGAAAACAATAAAATGTTAACTCGAACATTAGGAATAAAAGATACACAGGAGCGCCATACAAGTGCTTATCTCCATGGATTAGTGGAAGATTTTTAAATGAGTTTGAAATTTAAAAAGATTGGATTTTATGCATTGTTACAGATAATGCTTCCAATATGTTAAGCATTACAGAAATAATGAATATAGGTAATGAGCAATATACACAAATTTTGAATGAAGTATGTTTTTCCGAAACTAGATCATGAAATGAATTCATAATTGTAATGGAAAATGACGATTATTTGGATGAAATGGTTGAAGATACATCTGTTAAGTTTAAAATTCAACATATGGGATCTGCTGTACATACCTTGCAATTGGTAATTAAAGTCTTAAAAGTCATGATGAGGCGGCTTTAATTGAAAAATTAAGAAAAGGTCTGTGTGGCCAGAAATACTAAGATAAATGCGATTCTAAAGAAACGTGATAAAAAAGGAGCTGTCATAGATCAAACATCAAATGATTTGGCGTTTAGTTGATCTAAAAACGTATATTGAAGATATAGATAATCAAAATATTTCCCTCGATCAAAGTCAATGGGAATAAGCAGAAGAAATGAAAAGAATATTATTTTATCCTTATATTGTGACTAAAAGACTACAATCTGAGGATTTGACACCTGGTAGTTTATTTTCAGAATGGAAATGCTTGATATATAACCAAGACAAAACTAAAAATTCGCTTGTCATTGCAATTGTAACCCCAATGAAGAAAAGGAAGGACCTGTTATTAAAAAATGAGATTTTATTAGCTCGTATTTATGTGGATCATATGAATAGAATTTACTAAGTCATAATCAAATTGCAAAAACAAAAGAAACTTTACAAAATAGCATTACGAAATAAAAATTTACAAACAGCTAAAAATCCTGACTCCACACCTAATTATTAAGCGAAGAGGACGATACAGACATAAACATTGATGGCTGCTAAGATGCTGATTCATCTTCAAATGAAAAAGACCTAAATGCATATTTAAACAATTTAGAACACATAAAGCGAAGACGTTTAGATGCAAGAGAAAATCAAGAAAATCACACCATTAGAAATGGAGTCTATTAAATTTCGGAATGAATTTTTCATCTTTTTAAAAGAGATTGAAAAATATGACCATTTATCAAAATTGAACCATGAAAACGAAATTGATACATATCCGGAAATTGTTCGAGATATGTGACGCCAATGCCTTTGACATAATTTTGCGTTGAAAATTTATTTTCTGCTTTAAAAATTATTAAGAGCATCGATCAAAGAGGACTTGTCTTCAGCCATCTTTCTTTTAAAAACAATGTACCTCGAATAAATAAACAACCCCTCTAATTGAACATATATAACCCTAATTGGTTGGTTCAGGCAATTTTAATATATAAATCAATTGCTTAATTGAACACTCTTAAATGAACAACTCTGATTAATTAACACAAATTAAGGCCCTCATTTGTTATACAAACTTTTAATTGAACATTAATTCTTTTTATTTGATATCATTATTTTACATGATTATAAATACTTAAACCCAATCCAAAAATTATATATTATTATAAAATATATTTTTGTTGAGCTAGAACGAGTAAAACACCTTTTGAGAAAAACTTTCAATTTCAATTTCTATTTTTTGAGATTAGAATCCTCAGCTAGGAATTTCAGCATTAGGAAATCAACACCAAATATAAAATTCATACAAGATATGAATGCCGGGAAGACATTTTAAACGACACCGGGGGAGATAAAGAAAAAGACGATGACAATAACAAATGGAACAACAATAAGAAGAGGCCGATAAAGATAACAAAGGAAGCACGAAACAGATCGCGGAAAAGAAGGGAGATGAGAAAGAAAATAAAGAAAAAGGTGAAGGAAAGTCAAATAATGCAAAACAGAGGGTATGCCTACCTTTCAACAACATAGAAATGGATGCAAATGTGATGTTAATAATCTTGATATTAATATCAGTCAGAATAACGGGAGCTCAAAACGGAATAAAGAAACAAGAAAACAAAGACACCAGAAATATCGAAAATAAGATTGAGGAAACAACGCAAGAAGAGGAGAACGAAGAACAAAAGCAGCGATGGGAGTTGAAGAGAGAATGTTATAATGACAAATGTACAGCGAAAGGACATCAAAGACTGGTAATAATAAATAAAGACAAAGAACCAATCGGTGGAATAAACATGCAAATAAGTCAACAACAAGATACAGAGAAAAAGACAGTAACAATCAGACGGTTAACAGATCAGATAAGGCAAGAAGAAAGAAAAATGTTTGGACGACACATCAAACTACAAAAATAATATATAACGTGTTTGGAGAAAATAACCAAAAAATAAATGTATAAAGTAAATATTTATATAAAAGTATCACTATATATGTATATAAGTGCGGTATCAATATTATATAACTATGCGAGTAAAATGAGTTAAAATCGAAATAAGGGAAAGATTGACAAGTGTATATAATTTAAGAAAATGGAATGGATTACCACCGAAGTGAATCGCAATAACACGACCGAAGAAATATCGAAACAACAATGTGCCAAGTTAGCACAAATAATATCAACTATGCAGGAACAGGGGATTGCTATATAGAAAAACCTAATTGAGAGTTTGAACAGGGATTGATTACGTGCGAATAATAGAAGATCAGCGGAAAATATTGGGCAGATGCAGAGAGAAATTGAACAACTATAAAAATATACAGTCAGATGCAGGAAGACGAATTGATAAGAATCGCGGAAGAAATGGAGCTGGAAGAGATAGAGGATTGGTCAGAATGGTTGGTCAGTAGGAAAGAGGACGGGCAAGAAGCCGACTCTTCAAGCCAATAAATAAAAACCCAAACATGTAAATAAAATGTAAATAGAAATATGAAAAGTGTATGAGACCAAAAGGTATATAAGTATATAATTATAGAAATGAACAGTCAACAGAGGACAGAAATCAAGGACACTATCGAATCACTCCGACAATCATCATCAATTCAAATACACAAGAATGTAATTTGTAGGGTATGCCTAAATTTACTGCAAGAACCCGATCAAAAGGAATGTGGATGGAAAATGTGCGAGCATGTATAGAAGAACTAATAAAGGGACCGCAATGGTGCCCAATATGTGGAGAAGCCATGATAGAAAGACTAAAGGAGACGCATGAAGATAAAGTAGCAGTCAAAGATATAGTAAAGACGAATTTGGGATGTAAAAATAAACCCTGCAGATACACATGAACGATATGGGAAGGAAAACAACATACCGAGGAATCCGCACATAAAATTAATCGGTGCCAAACAAGCAGTAAAAACTACGAGGAAATAAAAGACAAAAGCAAATGCGCAAAAAGACGAGAAAAATGCGAGTATTGTGGGAAATTGGAAACATGGAAAAATTACAAAACGAACACCAAAATTTCGAAGAGGAAAAATTGTGTTCCGAATTTACTAGAGAATGTCCAAACCCATGTGATGTAAAAGGCAAAGTGAAGTTATTACAACACCTGGAGAAATGCGAGAAAAAGCGAATCACGTGCATCGTGGAAAAATGGGCGTGTCAGATAAAATTGAACAGAGAAGAGCTACCACAACACCTGGCAGACACGAGTATCCAATCACCGACAGGGATAATGTCTTCCATATTCATCATCTACTAGACAGCCCAAATTCATCAAAACGGACGGTTTGTCTAAACCATGGCGAAAATTCCTCGCCTTCCGTCGAGCCAGATGTCGTTTATATCGGAACCAGCATCGGAGCTACCTTCGTTCCGTTCACATCTAATTCGATTTGTCGTCCAAAGAGGAAAAGGCTCACTCACGCCGAGCGTTCAAAGCGCAAAATAGATGAGATAGCAACTGTCGAGGCCGCTCCGTTTTGAATTGCGTCCCGTCCACTACTGGACTGTTCAAGCAGCAACTGAATCACCTCCATTCCGGGTGATACCTGCGATTGGGACATGGTGGTTAACAGACCCGCATCTGGAAGGAGACATCAATCGTTTGCTCGGAGAAGCAGAAGGGGGCGAGTTTTGGATCACCACTACGACAACAATGAATGAGTCGAGATATTCAGTATCACAATCCCTTACCTAGAAACTCTTCTGTCAGTATGGAGTGATTATTGAGTGTATGACCTTAGTTATTCACAATGATTCTGATTTTCTTGACTATTTGTAAAATGCCTTTAGTTGTAATATATCTTACAGTTTTGATATTTTAATTTTCTTTTATAACTTAACGCATCAGCAACCGGTTATTAATTGTTTCGTCGATATATAAGAAAGTTTGACAATCTCACTTGTACCAGAGATTTTTGTTTAAATGTTTATCGCTAGAAACTTATGAGGATGTAAGCCCTTCTATCGGCCTTCCAGAACTCGAAAAGGAGAATATCATGAGGAGTAGTTTTAGTAATGGAGCTCACCCGCTCATAGATTTTCAACCATTGTGTACAATACCAACATGGTTATTACCATGGGTACACAGGTGGCATATACAATAATGACGAGGGCGTTAAGGAAGGAGTCGATTCAAAATCCATAAGTACCCCTAACTCTTTAACATAGAATGACACACCCCTAAGCGACACAACATATCTATTTAATAATTTTTGTCAAATTAAAATGTCCAAACGAAAAGCAGCATCTTTAGAAGAAAAATACGAAATAATCAATCGAATCGAATCGCAAAAAGTTTCCCAAATCCGAGTTTTTACTGAAACAGGAGTTCCACGAAGCACAATAGCAAGATGGTGCGGGCTTGAAAAAGATAAAATTATAGAGGCATATGAAGCAAACAATTAAAGTCCTGCAAGAAAGAATCTTCGAGGTTCAAAATATGAAAAAATCGACGAGTGCCTTTTTGAATGGTTCAAAGAAAAAAGAAAAGTTAATGTTCCAATAAATGGGCCTATTATTCAAGCAAAAGATTTTGCAAAATGTTTCGGACAAGACTTCAAACCATGTAATGGATGGGTTGACCGATGGAAAACAAGATATAATGTATCCTTCCAAATTCCTAATGGAGAATCGGCCAAAGTTAATGAATCAACTGTAGAAGAAAAAAATCCAAAACCTAAACCAAATAAAAAGCCTAAACAAGTAAAAACAATAAAAAATCACCGTAGTTTTCCATTTTTTAATGCATTGTTAAAGGCACCGAGCATGAAAAGAATGACTATTTTGCAATCATTTCCAAATTTTGTTGTAGATGATTTACTTGATATTATACTCAAAGTAGTCAAAGGCAAGACTATAATTAGCAAATCTGACAAAATTATTTTAAAAAAGTACCAAAAACCTCTGTTGACGCTAGTAAATAATAAAAATCGTAAACAAATGAGAAAAATTATATATAAACAACAAGGAGGGTTTATTGCTGCATTAATAGCATTGGCATTATCATTATTAGGTAGAGCAGGTCTACTAAAATCGTCATAAACAATGGGTGATAATCCTTCATTACCTAATTTAAATTTAAATTTTAAATCTTCATGTTGTAATGGAGAAGATATGGACGAATCCAAAAGACGAAGCAGGTTTTGGTTGAGTCGAAAAATTAAAGAAAAGAGTTCAGAATTCGAAGATAGAAACCCAGAATTGTTTAACAGGTCAGCTTGCGTACAGTTTGAACAAGCCAATGCTGAAAAGATTTCCAACAAGACCATATAAAACATTTGATATTGATGATTTATGGCAAATGGATTTGATGGAAATGATACCATATTCAAAGATTAATAAAGGATACAAGTATATTTTGACATGCATTGATGTTTTCAGTCGTTTTGCTCGAAAATATCCAAAGCAATTAAACTCATGTTTACAGATGGATATCCAGACAATTTACAAACTGATTTGGGTAAAATATTTGTAAAATCAAATTCATTATTTTTCTTTAGGAAAGGAATTTTACAACAGTAAAGTGAAACAAATCCTGGATAAACTCAAAATCAACCATTACTCTGTGCATTCTCAATTCAAAGTACATTTTCGTAAAGTAGATGGCTAATTCCGATATCATTTCAATATATAGTGGTAGCCAAGATTGTGGTGAATTACCATATTTTATTGGTAAACAGTACGGATCAGGATGGTTGAGAACAATTGGTAGATTTGCACTTCCTATTCTTAAACGTATTGTTAGTTTTGGTATGAAAACTGCTAAAGATGTTATTATGAATGATAAAAAGATATTACCATCTCTAAAATCAAATGCTTTAGCCGAATTCGGAAAAGTTGTACCGGGTGTTGCTAGCATGTTTCAAAAAGATGCAACCCCGGCTCCAGCACCAGCACACAAACGTAAAAAACACCGATCATCATATATAAACAAACGAATGAGAGGACATGGAACGATATTTGAAAAATGATTTGCGGTAAATCTGAATTGTGTATATTTGATCGACCATCTCCTCAGGCTGTTATTGAAAATGGAGCATTTGAAGAGGTTTTTCCAATGAATTCTATTACAGATAGTAGAAATGATGTAGAATTTTACATCAATGGTTCTCAAACAGAATATTTAGATTTGAATGATACTTTATTAGTGTTTCCAAACGAATAATCGAGTAACCGAGTACTCGTCTATTTTCAGGTATTTTCCATTATTCGGTTAACCGGGTAATTACGTCGAGTAACCGAGTAGTTACTTTAGATATAATTTTTTTTTTCAAGCAAAAATTATCAGAAATTATGATATTGGTTGCTATAGTAACATTCAATATTTTCTATTTTTCTTAATTAAGCAAGTAAAATTATAAGAATTAAATATTAAAAATACTATTTTTCTTAACTGTAAGATTTTTTTTCTAGTTTAAGAAATTGTATTTAATTCAGTGAAATATTTTACACTTTTACGCGTTCATCACAGAACACAGATCACACATCGTAAGTATAATTATTAATTACAATAATAATTATGTGTATAAAAATTAGGTTTGTTTTTATTTTGTTTGAATTTCGAAAATATAATTTATAGATATCCTCTAATCCATAATGGCCACAAACAAATCGAAAGTTTGGGATTATTTCAAAAAATTATCATCAGAAATTGCGCAATGTCAAGTCGATTTATGTACGAATAAGATATCCATTAAAGGTGGTACCACAACTGGAATGATAAATCATTTAAAAAAACATGATATCAGTTTAAAACCTCAAACCAAAAGGAATGTTCAAAATTCTGCTGATGATTCGCTAGGACCAAGCACATCCAAAATACCTAAAGTTAGTGGTATGTTAACATTTATCAGTAGAGAAAGAGAATCACTGGAGGAAATTATATCGAAATGCGCAACAAAAGATGGTATTCCATTTCGTACAATTATCAAATGCGATGCAGTTCGCTGCTTTGTAAACAGTCATAATTACAAAATGCCAACCAGCGTATCGACTGTTCGAAAACACGCTCTAACATTTTTCAAAGAAAAAAAAGCTGAAACTAAGCATAATTTAGAAGCCAAAATTAAATCAGGACAAAAATTTACAATTACGGTCGATGAATGGACTGATATCGCTTTAAGAAGATATCTTAATGTCACACTGCAATCTATTTCGAGTCAAATTGTTCTTGGTTTGGTTCCGATTATAGAAAGCTGCACATCTGAAAAAACCGAAGAACTAGTATTCAATCGATTGAAAGAATTTGGAGTAGATTTTGATTCTGACATAGTTGCTTCCGCGCACGATGGTGCAAACGTAATGGTGAAATACGGCAAAATTATATCAGCTGAAAGCCAATTATGCTATAACCACGCTTTTCACCTAGCCGTCATTGAAACTTTTTACTCAAAACGTAATGAACCTGGTTATGTCGATGCTACCGAAGATGATGATGTAGAATTTTTTGAAAATGATGAAGATCAAGCGGAATCTAATGAAATAATAGATGAACTGGAAAACGACGATTTTTTACATTCAGAACTAGAAACAGTGGAGCTTCGAACAACACATAAAATCGCGATAGATGAAATGAGAAAAATTATAAAATTCTTTAGAAAATCATCTTTAAGAAGCGAAATTTTAAAAAAATATACTAGCCAAAATGAGGGAAATTGTTTACGTTTGCTCTTAGATATAAAGACTAGATGGAGTAGTTTAGTATTGGCAACTGAGCGATTTTTAAAATTAATAAACTCAGTTAATCGTGCTTTGGTCGAGCTAGGGGTAGCACCTTATAAAAATGATAATATTGAATTGTTAAAAGAAATTGTTTCAATTTTAGAACCGGCAAAAATAGCTGTTTTGGAATTGAGTAAACAAAATTCTAATTTATTGACTGGAGACGCAACATTACTATATGTGTTTCAAGAATTAGAATTGATTAAAACTCCGCTCGCGACAGAATTCTTGTTTAATTTGAAATCTCGAATTGAAAAACGTCGAAATAAAGAATTGGTTACTCTATTATCATTTCTACACCACGGCGTGTATCCTGAAAATAACAAATTTTTTGAATATTCAACTAAACATAAAGTTAAAGGATTTGCAACAAAAATAATGAACCGTTTATTTCCCAACCATTCTGAAAGTTCAAGCACTAATGAAGATGAGGAGCCTGAGTTGCTAAACCCATACAAGAAATTACAAAAGTGTATTTCTTCGTTTACAACACCTAAACACCAAAATACCCGAAATTTAAGTTTGGAAAAGAATGTAAGCTACTTGAAGTAAATAAAGGTAAACGTTCTGAACAACTTGAGAAATTGTACAATGCACTATTGACAATAAAGCCAACTTCTACAGCCTCCGAACGAGTCTTCTCAGTAGCTGGCACTTTGAAGATGAAAATCCGAAACAGAATGAACCCAGAAACCTTAAATGCGCTAATTTTTCTTAAATATTATTTCTTAAATAAATAAAAAGTTATATATACAATAAATATTTGATATATTTAATAAAATTTAATTAAATTCTTTAATTATTTATCTTTAATTATTTAATCTTTAATTATTTAATTTTAGTTTCGAGTATAATAACCGAGTAACCGAGTACTCGCCCAATTTTTTTTGTAATACTCGAATAACCGAGTATTACAAAAAATCGAGTAATTTGGAAACACTATACTTTATTGACTGTTCAAATCAAGGTTATAGATAAAGATAAAAAGGCTTTGGGTGATGCTGATGCTACAATACCTAATAATTTTTTGTTTCATACACTTTTTAAAGATGCTATTCTTGGATTTAATAATATCAAGATTGAAGGTGGCAACAATACATATATCCACAAGGCGATAATAGAAACTATTTTAAATTATAATACCGACACCAAAAATACATGTCTTACTCCTATGGGTTATGCAGCAACTGATGACGAACGGAAAAAATGGATTAAAGGCTCAAAGATTTTCACCATGTGTTCATCATTACAACTCGATTTTATGGATCAACCAAAATATTTACTTCCAGAAGTCAATGTACACATTAGACTGAAAAGAACCGATTCTTCTTTATCATTAACTAGTGGTGCTGGTCAACCAACATGTCAATTAGTTGATGCAAAATTACTAGTAAGAAGAGTTCGAGTTGATCCGTCGGTATTAGCAGGTCATCAGTTGGGTCTTAATTCTAAGCATACAATCTATCCTCTGAAAACAAAAGAAATAGTTTCATTTGCAATAGCCAAAGATGCTTCTTCCTTCTATAAGGAACAAATATTTGGAGATAGAAGAATGCCAAACTTTATTCTGGTAACATTTCAAGGTGAAGCACAATATAATGGTTCATATAGTGCCTCCAGCTCAATTTTCAAAACCTTTGGTGTTACATCTCTAACTTTGTCGAAAAATACTGATTATCGAGAAACATATACTCAAGATTTCGATAGTGACAATTACTGTGCTACATATATGCAGAGTATTGTTAGAAATATGGGATATTTAGATAAAAATTTGAATTGCGGCATAACTCTTGAAGAATTCAAAACCAAATATTCATTCTTTACATTTGTTTTGGCCCCAGATTTTGATTTGAATCAGAGTCAATTACCTCAAAATGGAAATTTAAGATTAGATAAAGTTTGCAAAAGCTAATACAGAACCTGTGCATGTTATAATATATGGAGTATTTGAAAATGAAGTTCAAATTGCTGCAAATAGAACCGTTCTGGTATAAATGTATACAGAAATACAGAAAGTTGTCATGGAGTAAGTTATTTTTCATACTGTTTAATTTATTAAAATAGTTCTGTTCAGGTTAATCGAATTGGAAAACAAATATTAGGAAATGAATTTTTAGGAGTTTTTCCTCTCGATAAAATAGCATTTTTGAAAAATAATCAAGCCATAATCGTCAATACCCATTCATCTCATCTCGGCGGAGAGCATTGGATTGCAATCTATATGAAACCAGATAAGATACATGTATTCGATCCTATGGGTTTCTATTATCCTGCTTTATTGGTTTCGAAACTACAAACAATGGGCAAACCTATTGTATATAATAAAACAATGTATCAACACCCTTTAACTCGTACGTGCGGACAACATTGTTTAGGATGGCTTATGTCTATTAAATAATAAATGTTTTTATAAAAATGTGTTTTTATTATTTTATAATAATAATAATTATTATTATTATTATTATTATTATTATGTTTTATTATTTTTAAATATGTTTTATATTATTAGAATATTAAAAAATTCAGTCATGCACGGTGCATGATCCGTACATGATTAATAGTAATTGTAATGGTAATAATAATAATAAATTTAATTGTACTTTATTCTAAGACTGACCGGATTCGCAAGTAATTAGAATAAATATTTGTTTAAAATGTCAATTTTACAGGTTTATATAAACTTATTATTTATATAAGTTCGTAAAGTTGTCTCTGAAAAATCAAAAACCAAAAATGAACAATTCAATGAACAATTCCAGTAATATTTTACGTGCTCTCTTAACGAGCAGCAATGGTAATTTATTATTATTATTATTATTATTATTATTATTATTATTATTATTATTATTATTATTATTATTATTATTATTATTATTATTTCTAATTATTTATTTTCAGATAATTTAGATTGGTATGATGTGTCTGAAATGAAGAACGGTTGGATTTGGAACATATTTTCGGTGAATTTTTTAAATTTGAGTTATTAATATTATTATTGTCTTAGAACCAATAACAATTGAAGATGATGACGATGCTTCAATTATTATTATTGAGGACGATGTTTTAGGTAAATTTATTTATTTATTTATTAAATTATTTAATAAATTATTATTGATACAGAAAATGATGCCACCGTTTCTATTGAGGAGGAAAGAGAAATTAATGCCCCCGTTTCTATTGGGAAGGAAACAGATTTGGAGGAGACTTGTTAGTATTCATTTATTTTTAAGTATGTTTTTTATAAAGTTTATTTTTAAGTTTATTTTATAAGCTTTAAATGTATATAAATAAATATTAATACTATAATGTCAGTATATGATGTATATATGTATATAAAATATACAGTATATACATACTTATGCTAATTTTTTTTCTATCGTCATATAGTTTGCAGTCAGCATGCAACTATTGTCTTCTGATCATAATAATAATAATAATAATAATAATAATAATAATAATAATAATAATAAAATGTGCCCGCCTGGTTTGAAAGTTGAGAAGTTGATGCTCACGCATTGGCCAAAGAAGAACCATGTTCTTCATTGGAGGCTTCTCAAGCTTTATTTGTCTCTTGGTGCCAAAGTTGTACATATCCATAGGGCTATAAAATTCAAGCAAGCACCGATTTTTAAAAATTATATAAATAAAAATACACAGCTAAGAGCTGAAGCAAGCAGTGACCTGTACAGAGATTTATTCAAATTGTATAATAATAGCTTGTACGGTAAATCCGTTGAAAACCTTAAGAAAAGATTAAATTTACGACTATGTAATTCCGCGGAAAAATTAATTACATATTCATCAAAACCATCATTTAGAAAAACCATCAAAATTGACGATGATCTTTTTGGTGTACATCTCAATAAGGAGTCTATATGTTTGGATAGACCCAGCTACATCGGACAATCAGTGCTGGATTTATCCAAACTAAGGATGTATCAATTACAGTACATAGAATTAGCAAAATACAGGAGTCAGTTTAACTGTGATATAAATATAGTTGCGGGTGATACCGATAGTTTCTTCTTAGGGGTCAAAAATGTAAAGCTTGATGTTCTTTTGCCAGCGATGATTTCGAATGACTTGTTAGACACCTCAAATTATGATCCCTCTCATCCTTTATATTCTAGGAGACTCGACTCAGTTATAGGAAAGTTTAAGGATGAGAGTAAGGGTGTAGGATATAGTGAGTGGGTTTTCTTGCGACCAAAGTGCTACAGTCTTTTAGGAAATAAATCTACTATGAGAGCTAAGGGCGTAAAATTACCAGGTACAGATATAAAACATCAATCCTATTTAGACTGTTACAACAACAACACAGTTATTTCTGTACCTCAGACTAGAATAGAAACCCGAAATCATCAGCTTTTTACCTTTAAAAACTCAAAGATTGCTTTAACTAATCATGATGATAAAAGAGCTTGGGTAGAGAAAAACTCTAGTTTTGCATATGGTCATTATTTAGGGGTTGATGTCATTGATGATGACGATAATGATATTCAATCAGGAGCAGATCCGGATCTCATCAATCAACATCTACAAGATTAATTTAATTCTGTGATGGGACTTGTTTGAATTTTTGGAAAATAGAAATTATTGTAAAGTCTCTCTTTCGTTTTATAATTATCGGTTTTATTTCTTTGATTTTTTTTTAATAATTTGATGTGTAAAAGTATTTTATTAGGATGTAGTTTGTTAATAAAAATAATAATAAAAATAATAATACTTACTATATTGTGTACAAACATTATATCTTCAAATATATAACCATTGGATAGAGCTCTTCAAGACCTTTTTAATGAACCATTATTCAATAAAATCTATCGAAGATAATCCTTAAAATTCAAATTTAAAATGTTCGCCAATGTAAAGCATATTCAATGTATATTAATGAGTATCATACTATATACATTTAATAAACATTTATTTCTTTACCTTTGTTATTAATACTTTGAATATTGTAAATAATAAAACTATGTTTCAAATAATAATATTCAAACTAAACCAAATTTACAAACTACCGCGCCAGGCCCTTCGGGCGGGCGGCGGGCGGTGGGCTGGCGGGCGAGCAGGCGGCGGTTGTGTATGTCGATGATTTTAATTTTTATTAAATGCATTTGTTTGATTTCAGAATTCGATTTGTGTGACTAACCTTGTTAAATTTTGAATTGATGTATTCGAGGGGGAAAAAATTGACCTTGACCTTACAAAAATTTGACCTTGACCTTGGGGGGGGGGTGTCCTGGATGTGACATATCCTACTACTGATGAGCAAATTTAGGAAGATGAATTTCAACGTCCAACTAAAAAACAAGCATTAGACGCAATCAAAACATTAAGATATTATTTTCTATGTGATGAATTTGATACAAAAGATGAACTTGAAACGATTCACAATTTAGAGAATAAGATAAGTATTTCAAATCAAAAATAAACAAAAATATCTGATTTTTTCAAACGTTAAATATAGATGTATTTGTCTTTGCCTTTATTTTTGTATTTGGTTTTTATAATAATTGTTGGGAGGTTCCTGTTATTATGTGTGTATTATTTAAGTATTAGTTTAATGTATGATCGTGAGTAAAAGAAATTGTAAGAGCCCAGTCGAGTCACCAGTAAATAAACTGTCTCGGGACAGCTATGGTGAATGTATGTAAGTTACAGAAAATTATGATATACAAATGAGTAGAAACGATGATAATATAAAATTACAAAGTAACAATATAACCACAACTTTTATTAAATATAAAATTAATTAATTAATCGGCCTTGTTATTATTTCTTTTTCTCCGACAAGAAATTTATTCTGGTTAGTTTGGATATAATTACTGATTAGTTTTTCCGGTTATTTGGGTATAATTACTGATTGAATTTTCCAGTTATTTGAATATAATTACTGATTGAATGTTCCAGTTATTTGGATATAATTGCTGATTGAAAGTATACAAGTTATCCGAAAAATTTTTTTAATTAATTTTATTGAATTTTTTTTAAAATTTATTTTTGTTCGATTTTTGTATAACGATAATTTACCATAGTAAATTATAGCTATATAGTTTTTAATTTCATTTTCCAGCGCGACAAGGCGTCACAAAACCTTGTTTAAAAATAAATGAATATATAACTGTACATTACAATAATTAATTAAATAATTTTTTACTTAATTTTTTTGTAACCTTTTTAATTGAACACTGCTAAATGAACATAATTTTCGTGCCACCTTGAAAAGTTCATTTAAACGAGTTTTACTGTATAATCATTTACTTGTTTAACATTTAATAACTGCTGATAGCAAAAGAAATCACCACTGTTTAAGGTTTTCATATTTTAAAATTAAATTCTACTTTTAATCTTTAAAATTATAAATCCTCACAGAACCCATATGGAATAGAGGTGTGAAAAAATTGTGAGAATATAAAATTAATTAAATAATTAGAAGTTAAATAAAATATTAAATGACTATATGTTGTGAATTGATATGATATGCAAATTTCTTATGCTTACATTAAGCGATGTTGAATAAAAATCTTCATTAAGATTTGCTTAAATAGTGCAAATAAATTGTAACGTTTTTGAATTTAATAAATATTAGTATTTAATTATGGATGTTATAAAAACTAAAATTAAAACAACTATTAAATGCGAAAGAGAAATTTAATAGAAACAGAGCTAAAGAAAAGTGCATAATTAGATATCTAAAGTACAGAAATATTAGCCGTGGAAAATTAATAAACTATTAATTTAAAGAAAATGAATCAGAAATAAATATAGATCATTGGTAACAATAGAAAAAGAATGATTTTATCGGGAAATTATGAAAAAAGCACAAATTTCTATGAAACACAAAGTGTTAGATGATCAGGTAGACCCATAGATATGTTTGTTCTAACAAGCGATTATTATAGGACTGGGCCAAAGAGATTTAGACTGGCAATTTATACTCTAATCCCGAATCAGCTAATTCAGATAATAAATTGCAACCAGTAGCAAGCAGTGTTACTTACCAATAAAGCTCCAAAACAGGAAGAACTGAGAAAGGAATTAAGCATTTTGAATTCGGAAATAGCTATATATTCAATACGAGAATCAGTGAATTTTTATGTCAGATGAGCAGAAGATACGAGAAAGCAAAAAAGAAACGAAAGATAGAAGTTGAAAATGAAATGGAGAAATTAAAGGCTGGTCAATAACGGCAAAAGAAATTCAGGAAAGAAAAAAGGCGATTCTACAACTAATTTTCGCTGAAAATCCTGATTTAGAATCAAAGATTAAATTGAAAAACAGACCTGGAAGACCAGCAATAACTGATGAACAAACAAAAATTCTTGATTCCATAATTAGTATTGCTATGCATGGAAGTGCAGCGCACGAAAGACGTAAAATGGAAATATTGAGAAGTGTCCGAACATTGGATGAATCACATCGAGAAGTTTAGAATATGGCCTATAAGTTATCACGATCTATAGTATACTACCATTTGCAACCTGGAAACGTAAGGACATTGGATTGTAAAAGACACATCAGCACAGCACCTGTAAAATTAATAAGAGCACAGAATACTCTTCATAAGGACCATAAGGATGCTAAATTTGCTGCAGCAACTATTAGTAATTTGAATGATCTGGCATCGTTTCTTGGACATGATGAGATAGTTACAATAAGTCAAGATGATTAATGTCGTGTACCAATCGGAATAACAGCAAAAGCTCAGTCGCCTATATTGGAATCATATCCTTTGCTTTTAATAAGTAGCTTTGCCAGATCATGATTAGATTGTTGGTGAAAAGCATAAACTTATTCCATCAGTTTATACTGGATTGATTATTAAAGATAATGGATATCGATCAAAGGATGCAACATCGTACTCTGGACCAACATATATTTTAATTTGTTCTAGTAAACATTCATCTTCAACAACAAAAACACATGCTCGAAACTTCAAAAATTGATGGAGATTGGCGAGTTTGATTCAATCACAAAGACTGAATCTGGAGAAATTAAACCAATATTTATCATTCTTGTTGATGGAGGACTAGACGAAAATCCTAGATATCCAAAAACAATAAATTCAGCAATTCATCATTTTCAACGACTTAGATTCTTTATTCATCGCTACAAATACACTAGGAAGAAGTGCATTTAATTCAGGAGAACGAAGAGTGGCACCTTTAAGCCGACAGCTAAGCGGAATTATTTTACCTCATGATTGTTTCGGTATTCATTTGGATAGCAATAAAAAGACAGTTGATTTGGAACTTGAAAAGCAAAATTTTGAATATGCAGGAGAAATCTTAGCAAAAATCTTTAGCGACGTCGTTATAGATGATTATCCAGTTATCGCAGAATATGTGAAACTGGAAAGAGACGATGAAAATTTTCAAGATAATCGTGAAGTGGATGAAGCTGGGAAAATGAATCACATCAGATCATCACAATACCTTCCACGTATAGTTAACTGTTCAAATGAATCTTGCTGCTCTCCACCACGTAGTTCTTTCTTAGATTTCTTCCCGAATCAGTTCTTCCGGCACCAGTTTCTATGCAATATGATCCTAAATTGAAGATTGCAGACCCAAAAGATACAAATTCACGTTTTACAAAACTTTTTCGAAGCTGGATCAAATTGCTGGATCAACCAATACCACTTATGATATATACTGTCCATCTGTTACAGACATTATAAAGGAAATCGGTATGTATCGATTGTGGTTACTATTGTGCATCAATTGAAGTATCATCGAAAAATATATATAAGCGTATAGTTAATACTAAGAATAAACCAAGAAAAGTTATAAGAAGAATTTAGATATTCAAGAACCTATAACTGCGGATTCTAATGCTGAATTTCGAAATATATTTACTGTTAAAGAACATTTAGACCAATTTTGGGAAAATGAATAGAATTCTTGCGTCTAGTTGGTATATGAATATAAAAAAATATTGCATTCGACTTTCCTTTATTATTGTTTCATTTTTATTATTAGGTACTTAAAATTGAACAAAATAAGAAAAATTTGAAAAACTAGAGATTTTTTCAAAAAAAAAATATTGTTACGTAACAGATGGTCGGTGATTTGTGACAATTTGTTATAAAAATTCATTTTTTCGCCTTATGTAATAAGTGATTTATTATGACATATTTATCTATTTGATCTTTTGTGCATATTTATTTATCTAATCGGATCTATTTATATTGGCTATGTTTAATCTTTTGTACATATTTATTAAAGTTATATGAAATGTTTATAATTTTTTTACATATTTATTTATTGAAAAACCTTACATATGGGAATTTGAATAATATTATATTTAAGTTAATAATTGTGATTAGAATAATATTAAAGTTAGAATAATATTAATAGTAAACTAGTCATAGTAAAAATTTATATAATTATGCAACGGAAAATTAGAATTTCGCCCATAAAATCAAAGTCTTATTTTTTGACTATAAAATTTTAGAAGGCAATCCTTCAAAAATTTTTAACTAGACAGTACAAAATTCGAAAGGGATTTTTATCAAATAATAAACTGGTTTTGCAAACACTACATAACAAGTCAATCACACAAAAACACATTTATCCAACATCTGTATTAGAGAATTGTTTAAACAAGATTGTCAAACCTTTTTATCGAGTAATTTTTTATTAATAAATTTTCATAGAATCTGTCTTATTTCATTTGTATATATTTAAAGTAGGAATCACCAGTAACATATAGCTGAGATCTCAAACCCCATTTACGTAGAACTCAACAAAAATTATTGAATAATAATTGAGTAAATTCTTCAAATTTAATTTTTGAGGGACATTATCACAGCAACATGATAAATGGTAGTTGGGAAACCACGCGAAGAAAATTAATGTTTAGATTCACATATAAGCTGACGGATTTGATCTTGAGCGCTCTGAGGTTCCAGTTGTTGAATCAACTTCAGGCGCTTCTGCATTTCGGTGGGACTGAAGTTCATTGCGAGATTAACGATAGTCAAAACACTGACAGTCACGTGCGCAAATCTTGCTTTAACAACGACTACTCTGTCACCGGTCTGGTAGGACATTTCGGGGGCAGCCTCGTTTCCTGGGTGTAGTGGTTTCTGGAGCCTGAGGTTATATCGTCTTCTTCCATGGTCGCTTGAGTCCGCGCTGGATGGCGGCTGTCCTGCTGGGGTGACACTGTGTCTTCACCGTCCCGTCGGGGTCTTCCAGTTCCCGACCAGAGTCTCGTCTCCAAATCGATGTAGTCGGTCCACGTCTATCTGAACGGCGCTGAATGCGCTCATGAGTTCACGCTTGGTTTGATTGATATAGGGTGTGATGTAATTATAATGGGATATTTGATTTCCATAACCTTTACCTTATATTATGTAATGCCTGCATGAGTGATTTATTATTTTTGATTGTCTGGGTTCTCAAATTATGTCACTGATTATTATTTCCCAAAATGCTATTGCTGAGTGTGTAGCCTGACCAGAGATTGGTCTAATGTGTCTCTGGGAGAAGATGGTGGATCGGTGCATTATTGTCGGTGGTGGACCCAGGAGATAAATCAGTTGACGCAACCTGGTCCTTGATTATCATGCGGCGCTTTGGTTGGTTAGACATAACAAAATTACAACACACAGCTCACTATTCTCTAAGGATTAATATCAAAGGTAAATCCAAAAATTTTGTTCTAGTTAACGAAACTTACACTAAATTCTACTTGTAAAAATCTACCCCAATTAATGAAATCCGCAAGCTATTACATATTTAAATTATATTGAACCGGTAACTAAATTCCAAATTGTAAAAATTTGTCCTAATTAACGAAATATATGTCCAAATTATATTAGAAAAGTAACTAAATACTAATTGTAAATTTTTAACCTAATCAATTAAATCCACGATTTATTGTATGTCTAATTTTCTATACAGGTCCCTACTCTATTTATAGATTATATTTCCTCCTCTCGTTCATCTCATAACGCTACGGATTAACACAATACACTTGTTTACTATGTACACATCCTATCATCACATCATGACTTTCGTGCGGGAATATTGGCCTGGTGACCTCTTTTGAGTTTGTCGCACACAGCCCTATTCAGACGCCTCCCTTAATCGGACCCACTGGTAGCCGTTACTAGTAAATTACGACTAACTCTTCAGTGACTGGTTTGATCTGCCCGCCAATTCTTGGTCCACTCATTCTATTTGAGCTGGGTCTCGAATTTTGTCGATTTACCTTCTCAGCCCTCTTTCGCCCTGATCAGACCTACTCACACCGCATGCACCATCATCTGTATCCAGGCACGCACCTAAGTGTACACCGTGGTTTGATAAACTTTATTAATTAAATTGGAGTTAAAAATTTTGTTTGGCTACATCTGAGCTCCTTCGCATCGACGGTGTCTGTAACCCAGAAATAAATTCGAAGTAGTTGGGCATTGGTTTTGCTATCCTGAGCATCTGTCCTATACTGGCCATCGGCCCATGTTACTATACAAATTCCGAGGCGGTTTATTTTAGTCTTTAAGTCCAAAAGAAAATTCCTTGATTGCCGAGTTAAAAGCTAGTTTATTTCTACCAAAATTTCTCATCTCCTAATTTATTAATCACATTGAATTTCCTGATTCTGTAAGCAACTTAATTCTATTATCTTTGATTTCCTGTATTCTTAATTCCAACTTTTTACTAATTAATTCCTTAATTATAAATTATTCCTAGATTTTAAATATCCGTATACTGCAAGAATTTGGTGGACTGGCGACTTCTATATAAAATTTTATTTCATTTCATTTCACTCTGTAATTTTAAAGTAATTATTTCTCTACCTTTACTAATGTTGTTCATTAAGGTACTTGAGTCTTTAATTTGTTTAGTGAATTTTATATAAAAATTTATTCCAGTACTCGTTCTGTAATTTTAAAGTAATTGTTACCTTACCTTTTCACTTTTGGTTAATTAAGGTACTTTAATCCTTAATTTGTTTTAATTTTATGAACATTTAAAAGTATAATTTATAAATTTATTTACCTGTATTACTTACAGAGTAAATTACTATATATTTTTGCCTTTATAACATTTTAGATTTATTATGCCATTTGCTGAACCACTCAGCTTCGTCGGTGCTGGATGAGATACTTAGGTTCACCCCTCATCCTCATTTAGACTAAATTGTTGGGGTCAGTATAATCATATACACAAAAATATTGCTATGGAAATTATTTATGATATATTATGATATCAACGGATGATCAATCTCTGCTGTATATAGAAACAAACATATCTATTTTATAAAATAAAACATTGCTCTGGATTTTTGTTTTTGATATCTGTATGGATTTTTATTTTTAATATTGTTACTACGACTTATCGTCAAAATTTTTGGACCCTCGTTCTAAATCAAGTTCGTTGATTATGTGTTATTCCTCAATATTGTAATTAACTGATCTCATGAACCAAGCGGGTAAGGGTTAGGGTTCGACCAATGTAATTAATCTAAACTTAATATTTACCCCTTTCCAGATCAAATTTAATTAGAACCGAATTATCTCCATCGGTGGTTATTCTCTTCTTCGGATTTACACTATTCATACAGGGTAAACCTATATACACATATATGTGTATAGGCGTTTGTGGAAAACTTTTGTTCGTCAATCAAGGGGGGGGGGGTACCACTAAAAATAGAACATATGAAATTCTAGCGATATTATTGGGGGAAGGTGTCCTTTAATTAAATTTGACATTAGAGGGAATTCTGAAATCGATATCATAATATACATAATCCATAATAAAATAAATGATATTAATAACATGCATTATTCGATTGGTAGCGTCACCCTACCCCGAACTATCATATAACCTGAAGGGGGGAGAAAGAATAAAATTTTTAATTTATAAATTTTATTTTATTTCTCTTAGTTAAATATATCTTCTATCCAAGTGACGAAATGTGTTACTTTATATACTATAAAACAAATTCGAATTATTTTAATTCTCGAACATTCGATTTTTAAATTTTTATCGATTTTGATGGCGATTTTCCAGTACGAATTTTTGTTTTTATTTTTGAAATTTTATTTTTTATTAAATTTCCTCCATGATGGATTTCTGCATTTCCCGAACATTCCATGCTAAATTTAATCTATTTCTTATTTTTAAATTATTTTTTGTGATATATTTTCTAAAATTTTTATATTTTAAACTAAAATATTTATTTTTTATAAATTTTATTGGGTCGTTTGGCTGCCATGATGGATTTCACCATTTTTTGGATTGTTCTGGATTTTTATTCAAAATTTTGATATAATTCTCTTTCCGTAAGATTTTATGGAGATTTTCTTTAATTTCTCTTTTTAATTTTTACTAATCGCCTTTATTCGAATTTGTTTTTGTTGTTTTATGTCTTTCGGTTATATTTGAGTAAGTTTTCGTGTGATACTTCTTGCTCGTGTTTTATTTTATTTTTAATTCAGATGTTTTATTTTTTGGTATATTATCTCTTTATTATCATTGTTTATTTGATGTTTTTATATATTTTATTTAAGTAAACTTAATGCTAGGTGTGTGTGTTGTGTACTGACACATTTCGTCCCCTTCCAAATTTTGGGTTTAGAAATCAGTTCTAGCCCAACATTACGCAATTTTTTGAAAGGCGAAAAATTCAAAAATGAAGAAGTGGTCAGACAAGCACTGGTTGAATTTTTCGCATAAAAAGATGAAACATTACTCAAAAACAAACAATAGAAATTCTACTAGCAAAAAATAATTCCATTCAAAAAAAACCAATTGCAACCTATGTGACTTCTGTGCGAACTTTCATAAAGCTTCGTTTAAAAATCTTCAATAGCAACGGTCCATTTTTATGTAGTCATTATTCGCGTAAAACCAGAAGCGTAGCTAGGGGGACACGAGGCGATTTGCGTTGGGCACCATAAGAGGATTCATCGTATTCGTGTTGGACTTAAAATTTTGCAAAGTTCACCTCAGAAGTCAGAAGCTCATTCTCTGATATCTAAAGGTATCGATTGTACAAGATCATCTATGTGATTTTTCACTTCTATAGAGTATTGAGAAGGAAACAGTTGAAAAATAGACTTAGATGCTATTATTGACAAATTTGCGGACATGAAGGCGAGAAAAATCAATTTAGTATGATGAATTTTTGGAATGCGCGCATTGTTGGTAAGATTTTGATGTCGCTGTAGCAGTTAAAATTTATTTTTCTTCAAATTGTCTTTCTATGGTCTTTTTTGGTGATAGGGTTGACATGCCATTTGAGTATTGACTACTGTGCTCCTTTGTTTCAATGACACGGAGGGTGTGACCAATGTATACCTTGTACCTGGGCGCCTCTGTGCGCACCTTCTTATACAAAATCCTGACGGCCCTCATGATAATATGCGATTATAATCGCTAATTTGCATGGAGTATTCACACATATTCACAATAAGGTTTTACATTATGTGAATTAGTTGTAATTAATTTGTTAGCAATATGTGCATGTTGAATGTTTTTGTTATTGATTCGATATGATAATGAACACGCGAGTAAGAGAAATTCAACAATTAGCTAACAAGGTATAATTTAGTATTTTAATTATTTGTTAATGATTTTGATGTTCTCGTTTCTTGGATTTTGAGAAATATTAATAATTCAGATTAACCTGAAAAAAAATCCCAGTAATAAAAATCAAAACACGAAATTTTTTTGTAATTTCATTAGTGGCGTTTTTAGAGTTTTCCATACACATATTATATACTTGGAGAGAGTTGCGACACTAAATTGATTTGAGCCTACATAAGGCTTGTTGGCGCGAGATTGGAGAGGCTTTACATTTACTCAAGGTAATAAAGCGAACTGAAATCGATATCTATAGGGTATATGATGATGATACAAATCATGCTGAAAGCAACTTAGCTATAACTGATTTCGGGCTGTGTGTTGAACGATGATGACTTGTATAAGAAGCACGAGAATATGATTATCTAAAGACTGAATTCTACGATCAGAGTGAATAACACTCCTAGAAAGACGGTAATATAGAAAAATATTTAAGAACCGGTTAAATAACCACAAAATGAGTGTAAAGTCTACAGTTTGAAGGAAAGTTTGAATCCGTTTGCTGTTTAAACGTTACTTCTTTTTTCAACATTAAGCACTTTCTGGGCTAATTCTTAGTTTCGCTTTCCCTTGAGTACATTTTCTATTGTTTTCGTGAATATTAATATTTCATCTAAGTATACCATTACTTGTTCTCTCCATAGGTCTTTCTAAAAACTTTAGTCATAAGTTCTTGAATTATTCCTCGGGTCACGTTAATACCGAAGATTCTGTTAAAAATAAACGTTTCTTCTTGGTTAAAAAGTAGTTTTTGCGACTCTTATCATAGCTTTACTTAATAATTTGCATTTTTCAAGTCTATTGTGTTAAAATACTTCAATCTATCCAATATCTTATCGACATTTGACATATAATTTAAAATTATTTATTCATAATTTAAAGTTAAAATTCACATAAATTAAAATAAAATAATTATTTCACTATTAAAATCAAAAATTTTACCTGGGAAATGTTGATAACTGATTTTACATTTGTATTTATCATTTCATCAATTTCTTTTTCATTAATATCACCAAATTTTGTTAATTTAGCTAACCCTGCATTATTAACAAGATAATCCACAGGCAACAAAGAATTTATGACGGTATTTAATTCATCCCAATTACTGATATCACATTTAACTTCTTTGACTTTGGAATTATTTTCATTAATTTTAAAATTTTGAAATACACCAATAGTTCTGCTTAATGAAATAACACTGGCACCAGTTTCTAATAACTTCTCAACCAACTGTTTCCCTATTCCTTTCGAACCGCCGGTAACTAAAACTGTCTTACCAGAAAAATTATAATTTAACGTCATTCAATCTTCGTAGAAACCTAATCCAAAACCTTTATATAATTATTAATCGAAACACAGTTAAAAAACTCATACTTATATTAACAATAATTTGATATATTGAAAATAACACTAATTATGTTATAAATATATAAACAACTAATATATTTAAACAACATTGTTGCAAATCCATTTAAAATAAACCACTTGATCGCCGAGAATTCGAATTTTTTAATTGCGATATTTTGGGTAACTCAACTATCTGATTTTCAGTACCATATTCAGACCTAGATTAATAAATGAAGTCAATAATAAATTAGTTATTCAATACGACTAAGCCACTTATTGTGTTGATGAAATTTAAAATATTGAGATGACATTTATTGATGAGTTTAATTAGATTAAAAATCAAAAGCGGATTGAAAATTGACAGGTAAACAATTCAGTTGTAGTCAAAGAAACTCAAGTTCTCAAATACTGATAAAATTATCAACAGAAAATTAAATTAAAGAAACTAAAGAATTTTATTTCAAGTTATGTAGATTATTAAAGAAAATCCTGATTTTTTGTTGTTATTACCTTCTTCTTTTTTGAGAGTCTTTGGAAGTTGATTCTTGCAAAGAATCCGATATGGGAAATGAATGAATTTGTATTTTGGTGTAAAACGTTTCCAATCTGTTGTCCATAAAAGGATTTTCAGTGATATCTTCAATAATTAAAACATATTCTTCTAATTTTAATTGAAATCATTAAATTTATTTTTAATTAAATTACCGGGCTTGATCAACTTTTCATTTATGAGTTGTTTATTTTTGGTGCTTTTTTCTTCTGCAAAAAGAATAGAAAGAAATTAATATTAAACTGAAAACTTGCAATATTATTTTTTATTACGTGATTTTTTATTAGGTGAAGCACTTCAGAACACGAAATTGAAAACCAATTTTCAATATAATATTGAGAGCAAGAGATTTCATATATTTAGACTATTTACAGATGTTAAAAGATGGACGAACATTAAAGATTTTGAAACTGAAACTCTACATAATTTGAACAAATAAATATAGAATATATATATATATATATATATATATATATATATATATATATATATATATATATATATATATATATATATATATATATATATATATATATATATATATATATATATATATATATATATATATATATAGATATAGATATATACTAGTTAATTGCAAGGCGCCTAAGGCGCCCGTTGACAAATAATTTACTCAATCAGAATGATAAGGAATCAAACATTCTAATCCTAATCTAAATCACTTACAAAAATATCATAATGTTCCCCTTGAATTTCATGCACACAGATTTAGTCAAACACACACAGATTTACTCATGTTATTGCGCAAATTACCTTACCAATACTTACTATGAACTACACGATTGATAATGGAATGACTATAATGATGAAGATATGAAGCGATGAAAATTAAAGTTCTGTAAAAAAATTCATAATGATTCAGATTGAATTTTCAATTTGAATTTTTACTTACATTCATTTGAGAAATTAAATTTAACTTTGTGATACAGGGTTTCAAGTCGTATTATGACAAACATAACATATTTTTTGAATATTTTAATATAATATTTGACAATGTTAAATACATTAATGACAATATTAATAAAATAAATGCCAATTTAAATAATATTAATGACAATAATACATATATTAATGTAATATATTACAAAAAATGTAATGACAAAAAAATTAAGTGACATTTAATTAAGAATAATTTCTCCCTCAATACATCTTGGTATATATGACCACATATTTCGCACATAATTACTACAGTCTTGTGAAGATATTAGGGTACTTCCATTTTCAATTGCTCGCATAAGATCATCTTCATTTCTGGGGTTGGTTCTTTTGGTGATTTCCTTCCATTTGCTGAACATGTTCTCAGTATGATTGAGAAAAGGGGAGTACGGCGGAAGAAATTTTACAGTTGTATTTTCATTATTTATAGCGCTAAGCACTTCAGGACTTTTATGGAACTTAACATTATCCATTATGAATACGCATCTGTGAATCTCTATATCAATTAAAACTTCCTTTAGCTCTGTTATATATTCGATAAACTTCTCTTTATTGAGGGCCCGATTAAAAGATTTATAAAACAATAACCCATTTTTGTTCATTGCACATGCTATAGATATATTTCTTGATCGTATGGTCGGTACATTTAATGTTGCAGGAGTGCCTATTTGTGATCTTCCTCTTGTTGTTCTCATAGAAACGTTGAATCCCACCTCATCAATAAATATTAATTCTTGTTCTGAATATATACTTAGTATAGAAGAGANTAAATATTAATTCTTGTTCTGAATATATACTTAGTATAGAAGAGAATTTAAGTGCATATTTCTTTTCTTGTTTCAATTACTTCTGTTGAATTTCTTCTTTCTGGAATTAAATGAAGTCTTTTCATTGAATAATGAAAATGAGATAATAAATTATATACATAAGTTGTGGATATTCTAATTTGAAACTCTGTAAATACCTTTTCCGCTAAAACTTTCAACGATAATTGGCAGTTATTATCAACCCACTCTTTTACTTGATTTTTTTGATCCTCTGTCAATTTTTGTGGATGATCGCCGCCTCTCTTATCAGCTTCCACCACTCCAGTGTTATGGTACTTCTTCAAAATACCATAAATTGTAGTTCTTTTTATTGATAAAATTCGAGAAATATCAACTATTGAAGTCCCGTCATCGTATGCTATAATAACACGATCTCTATCAGCATTTGAAGTTGTACTATTTCTTCGTTGTACTCGAAAAGTGTTACGGATAGCTGGTTCGGCAGTGTTATCACTTTCGACTACTATTTCTGTATTATTTGCTATGGAAGCAGGAAATTGACTTATTTGTCGAGCCATGCATAGAATGTCTAAAAATATATTTATAATATCATTAATAAAGCTTTTATTGTTATTAATTTAGTATATATTGTCAATAATAGATTTAATATTGTTTATTATCTGGTTAATATTGTCAAAAAATATATTATGCTTGTCAAAATACAACTTAAAACCCTGTAATAAATATTGTTGTAAAGAATGCCTAAAAGTAAATTCAAGTTATTTTTGATTGCGTCGATTAATTTAATTTATACTTACATAGAAAAATCGAATTAATTTTTATTTTGCAAAATAAACTTAGAAAGCGCTTTTTCAAAACTCGTTATTCGTGTAAAAATTCTATGATAGTATTAGTGAGAGAGAGAATTTTTTTATGATATTGTTAGGATCAACCAATCAGCGAGCGTTATAGAATCAGTCAGTGAATCAGTGATGAGCGTAATTATATATATATATATGGACAATAAACAATAATATTTATGTGATTAATGAGATAAACATTATTATATTGTGATAATAACTTATATTTGATTATTAACAATTTGGATGTGATTAATCAACTTATTTATTTATGTAATTAAGCTGTAATTATATATTTTATTTTTATTGATTTATAGGTTCTTGACGATATCTTATTTTAAAAAATAAACCCATTTACAATTTTATTTAAAGTTATGAATAATACTAATATATTATTTTATTTTAATTTTCTGATCGTTATTATTATTTGTTAGATTTTACTTGTTATAATAATAATAATAATAATTATTATTATTATATTATTATTATTATTATTATTATTATTATTATTATTATTATTATTATTATTATTGTTATTACAATTGTTATTATTGCACATTTGCACAATTTGACAGAGAAACACATTCAAAAATGATCGAATTGAAAAGAGAGAGAGAGAGAGAGAGAGAGAGAGAGAGAGAGAGAGTTATTGTCAATTGATTTTTCTTTATTGACCAACAGTAAACGGAAAGTTCCGCTAAATGAAATCAATGTGCTTTATTTGTTTTTCTTCTGCAGGATTGTTTATTCTGTTTTTATTGCAATATGTGCACATTATTTTTAAAACAGAAATTTTATTTTAACAGAAGAGTGTATTGACATTTGAAATGGATTGTCAACACTGATTTCTCAGTCAAACGACCCAAAAAATAAGAGCTTCTAAAAAGAATTGCAAATTCAGAAATTGATATTGCAATATAATTTAGAGCATGCCTATTTACACACCTGAGCTCAGGAAGCTGCAAGCATTCACATACACTTACACAGATATATATTTATACAACATAAATTGAAATATATTTGAGGTGATTGTTAACTTCATATTTTTAATCTGTAATTGTGATAATTAAATAAATCTATTGAACCAGTGTTTGTGTTCTTATTTATATAGGAACCATCAAGTTGAGATTTGAAAACCTGATCACAAGCTTTTTGCCTAAGAATATATGGACAAAACATTTTAATTAATAAATTCAACACAAGCTTCAATTTTGGTGCCAATTGGAACATGGGCAATCAGAATTATATTAATTTGCTCAGAGTTCTTCAGCGTCTCTGATGTTTGTCCTATAATCACTCCTACAATATTTCCCAAATCTTATAATCATATGGATTTATTTATAAGAAATATGAAATCGAAAGCTCTGGTCAACGATCCAACAATCTTACAAAGTCATTGAGTAGTAGTACGATATGACTGAAATGCCCAAAATCTGAATATTATCGGAGCAAAGGATATCTACAGCAATGCTTGAACAGCCATGTCTCATTATTGGTATATGTTAATTAAGTATCACAACGTCTTTTTAAACACTTTTGATTAAGTTCATTTTTTCAATTCCGTTTAATAATAAATCTTTGAAATGCAAATTTCTCGAGCAATTGTTCTCATTGTTAGATGCAATCGAGTGTTGATATTTCACCTTAAAAATAAGATCCTGAAATTGTTCGATTGTATTTCATTTTCTCAAACAGCTTATGTGATGCATAGAAGATCCAGAATGATAATTCTTTCAAGTAAGAATACGTAGACCGCTTATGTCCATTAAAAAAATAATTAAATAAAATAAAATCCGTATCAATCACAACATAGACCATTTGGATTGGTAGAGATGAGCATAGAATAATGGGAAAGCACAAAAATAACAAATCGATAATATATTACTTATAAAATTAATTTTAAAAAATGGGCGAAGAATAGAATAAATAATCGAGAACAACACGCCAGAAAATGTTTTCTCGGAGAATGTACGAAAATATATAAAAAGCACAAATTGTGTAGAACATAAACTCCTTAATTAATTAATGAAAACCGAACTGGATAAAAGAAATGAAATTCCTTTAAATACCCATTAATATTACCTGTCAAAGGTTGATCTTTAGTTTGTTTGATTGATGTGGAACTGACAGAAATTGAATTGATGATCTCACTTGCATTGTCACTTGGTAAACATGAACCAGGTGCCAGTTTAGGCTGCTGAATAAACAGATTGATGAAATCAACGGAACCGTTTTTGGTTGCTTGAATGACAGGATCTGTACGTAGATCATCGCTTAATAGAACTAAATTTTGTGATTAATTTCATTATCCAAAGGGTTTTCGACTTACCACTTGCGAGATCTGTCTCCGTTGACTCTGATGGTTGCATATCATCTAAATCATCTAGATATAAAAAAGAATAAAAATAGTCTCAATTGAACCTGATTCATACAATTGAGGCAGCCTAATTTTATGATGGCTCATATTTTCGAAGCTTTTTACCCACTGTGGAGGTTTATCAGTAAAAGGAACCAGTAAAACTGGGTAGCTAATAATGATGATGATAATAATAATAATAATAATAATAATAATAATAATAATAATAATAATAATAATAATAATAATAATAATAATAATAATAATATAAAACAATAAAATGATAATTTAAGCCTTTTGCTGCAAATAATGTATTTAATGAAAGAATTTTCGACTATACGATAGTCCTTGTCAATCTCCTTGACAAGGACTATCGTATAGTCGAAAATTCTTTCATTAAATACATTATTTGCAGCAAAAGGCTTAAATTATCATTTTATTGTTTTAAATAATAAATGCTGCTACCAAGCAATCATCATTTTATAATAATAATAATAATAATAATAATAATAATAATATTATTATTATTATTATTATAAGAAATTTTTTCAAATTTCACCACTGATTTCTTTTTCATTGACATTGTATTTATTAAAAATCTATAAATCAGTAAATATATCGATGTTTTTAATATATTTACTGATTCATAGTCAAGCTTTTTAATAAATACAATAGTGATAATAATAATATTAATATTAATAATAGTAATAATAATAATAATAATAATAATAATAATAATAATAATAATAATAATAATAATAATAATAATAATAATAATAATAATAATAATAATAATAATAAAGCATATAAATTAAGAAAGAGAAAACAAAAAGTAATTGAACAAAAATATTTTCATTACAGAAAACAAGACAAGGTTCTTGTATTTTTGGATTTATATATCCTTAAATTTTTTCATGGTCATCAAGAGTTTCAACTTTTTAATTTAACAGAAGCCAACAAATATTTATTATGAACATCATTCATATGAACATTATAATAATCTGGAGCAACACGTTGGTTATCAATTTAGTAAGACCTAAAATTACTTCATGGGCCAAAGTTAAATTACGTATTTATTTGCATTAATAACATTATGCCATTATTGATTAATATGAATAATTTTATTAATAAAATTTTAATGCTGATGAAGCGGGTCTTCTTTAGAAGTAAAAGAAACTATTTCCTTTTTCCATACATTTGTTAGTCTTGCTATACAAGGTTTCGTTTACCACTGTGATCTAACAGAACCTGTCTTCTGTGTTAAGCGAGGGATGGAAGTATATATAAGTTAGATCTTGGAAAAGTGAATGCTGGTGAAAGTTTTGTTTTTTTCATACATAGGCTAGTTTTCATAGAGATCTTCGAGACATTTCTAAAATTATTACCATAGAATTTTATAAATCTCTGTTTAAGGGTATCCAGAGTAAATAAAAGCACATTACTCAATAAATAATCAAAAACTTACTAAATAGTTTCAACAGGTCGAGTATCAATCTGCTCTATTAATTCGAAAAGAGAATTGTTGTCGTTTACTGGTTGATATCTCATTCCAGCTGTCATTCTTAACTTTCTCCCTGATTCTATAATGAAAATATTAACATTGAATATAAAAATATGAATTGACAAGAAATGCTCGAATATGTCTGTAAATAATTATGTATGTTAAATAAAAATAAATAATAATAATAATAATAATAATAATAATAATAATAATAATAATAATAATAATAATAATAACAATAAATAATGTTAAGGAGAAAAGTTCAAAATATATAAAAAAATAAAATATTGATTAAGACTTAATCAATCTCAGTTGTTTTTAAACTTTCTGAAGATTTTAACCATTTACACCGTGTGGATTTAGACGATGTCCATTAAAATGTCTTTATTTACAGTACACCAATCCCTCGCTTTACGAAGTCTCTTTTACGAAGTTTCGCTATAACGTAATTTAGAAAATAATTCAGTTTCTATTTACGAAAAAAAATTCGATTTACGAATTTTTGTTTTTTATTTAATTAGGGAAATCACACCGTATACAGAATTAATTAAATGTTTAATGTTCCTTGAATTATTTATGTAATAGATATATTTTTTTATTATGAATAAATAAAATACATACATATTATTTTTGTTTTTGAATTACGAATGTTTTCTTCAATAATATGAATTGGATTAAATATGATTGGATTTTTTAATTTATAAATTACTGTTTTTAATTAGAATTCTTGGTTTATATTACCGATAATTTAAATAAAAATTCGCTTAACGAAATTTCGATTTACGTTCAATTTTTTAGGAACGAATTAATTCGTTAAGCGAAGAATTGGTGTACAAACAAATATTTCACGAGCACTTTATAAATGGAAAGAAATAAAATATATTTTGCAATATATTCCGTCAACTTGAATGTTATCATCAGACACTAAACCAATTCAATAAAAATAATCATATTTATAGGTTTATTAGTAATGTTGTAATTATATGTGCGGAATCTAACAAAATGTATTTTTCTCAATAACAATTAATTAAACATAAAAATATACACATTTGGATAATGAGAAAATTATAATTTTGGTTTAATAGTTTAGCGCTTTTAAAACTGTTATTTATTCTTGTAAATGTTTAATATTTCAAAAGTACATTTGTTTAAATGATGGCTTTAATTATTTCAATTTATAATTCAAGTTAAATCTGAATAATTAAATAAACTCCTATATTTCGATGCAGATTTTATTAAATCATGAAACAGTATTTAATAAAATTGTTTCATAAAATTTTCCTAAATCAAAATAAAACACGAGATATTCATTATTATTAAGGATGTTAATTACCTTCAAAAACAACTTCATCATTGTCCGTAATTATAGTTAATGATATTTGAAACGTATGACCCTGAAAGCAATCAAGGATATCTGTGGTTAATTTCATTTTCGTAGGGATTTTACAGGGCAAGTTATGTTCCCATAATCCAGTGTATAATATTCCACAAATATGAAATAAACTGCCTTCTCCATGAAATAAATTGTAATTGAATTGACCCTAAATTATAAACAAATAAATTGAATTAATTTTAAAATGTACCTCATATACTGATCCATCAGGCATTGTCATTTTACCATGTCCATGTTTATTACCGCAGATCCAATACCCTGAGTAAATACCTCCATTCCCTAAAGATGGGATTATTATTGAGTCAGGCCATTACATTGATTCAAATTACATAAATCGCATTGTTCCTTCACCATGAATTTTATGCTTGTAAAATTCTCCCTCATACACATTACCATTTGCATATACTAACTGTCCATTTCCTTCTCGAGAGTTGGAATTCCAATCGCCGTGATATTCATCTCCATTTCCATAGAACATGATACCGGTACCAGTCATTTCCCCATCATGGAATTCTCCTCTGTACACATTGCCAGTTTTTTGACCAATACCTTTAATTCACTATGTTATTAATTGGCTACATAATTCTAGGATTTAAAATTCTAAAATATTGAAAATTATTTTGTCATCCTTTGAAAGTTCATAGTTAAAACCATCAACTATTTACATTATAAATAAATACTCGTTGAAGTAGTACGTCAATGATATTTTACTATATTGGTGTATAGATGTTAATATTTAATATTAAATTAATCAAATTTAAATTAATTGTCACTAAATTATTATTTTCTAAATAAAAAATTCAAATATTGTGTATGAATGTATTTTTTAATCATTTAATCTAATTTTTTATTTAAATGCAATTTCCCGGAATAATTGGCTAGGACTTTCATTCTGACATTCTACAACGGACAAAATAAAACAACTTAATTATTATATTCCAGTTACATAAAGTTAGGGTTAGATAAAATGATGTAAACCTTCATAAAGAAGGGGGTGCAAGACATTATTTAACCAAATTTTAAAAATTATAATTAAGCGTAAAAATTAATTAAAAACTTGACAAAATTTAAACGGCAACTATGTCAAGTAAAGTGAAAAAGTACAGTAATGGGATTTGTAAAAAAAATAAAGGATTAATTTTTCGAAATAAATGCTGGAAAATCGGTCAAAGATAAATGAGATAATGGAAGTACAACATGGGAGGAATAATTTTCATCTAGAAATGCAAGGAATAGTATGAAAAACAGATCATTGTAAAAAAACAAAATACTAATTAATTATTAGGAAGAAAATCTCCTTGTATAAACAAGGAGGAAAAAACAAATTGGATTTCCAAGAGCTACTGTAATGACATGATAAATGGTTGTTTGGAATTTATGGCGTTTATTTTTATATGGCTGCTCAGATATTCGTCAAGAAAAGATTGTCAGAAATTTTTAAGCCTAAAATAATTAATTATAGTAATTAGTAACTGTTTCTTTCTAAACTCAAGGTATTTAAAACATTCATTAATAATTAAGAAATTCGAACAAAGCAATATTTATTTTTTTATGAAAGTTAAATAAACAAAGTTCAAGTAGATTCAAAAAAAAATATATATATATATATATGCTCAGCAAAGATTCCATTCAACAGAGCATACTAGTTTATTTATTTACTATTATTTTAAATATTAAAATATATTTTTAGTCTTCTGATTTTTCGTCATTTTAAATTCTAATCGACTAATTTTTATTTTAAATTTATAAATTTTTATTTAACCGTTTGCGGATGGAATTAATTTTAATAAGTAGTATATATTTTAGCATAATTTTTAAGTATACGAATGCCAGATATCGTGGTATGATTTTTTTAAAGTTTGGCCAGCACAGCTGGCCATTATACACTGTAGAACGTCTGGAACAAAATTCGTGGCCAGCAGTGCTGGCCTACCGTCCGCAAACGGTTAATATTCAATTATTTAAATCTTTATCATTCCACATTTTCAAAATTTAATATTTGTAAATTTTACAATTCAAAGTGATGATTTAAGTATAAAAAGAAAAGTCAAATACTTGAAAAAAAAGAGTAGATTTAGAGGTATAGCTTAACTTACGGAAAAAAGAGTTAGTAAGAAATTTAAAGGAATACAGGAAGGATAAAATTGGATAAAAAAAATTGAAATTATTTTTATTATTGTTATTTCATTTTACATTAAACACGAATTTTCGTGATTGTCGATTTTTTTTGAAAAATAAACATTCGATAAATGTTCAAAGGAAAGAATAGGGTCAAACTGAAATTAAAAATGCGATCATTCATACAGATGCCCATTTCTCATAAATTGGTGAAGGTCAACTGTTGACGAATTGGTTACAATTTAATCAATTGAAGAATAGAATAATTCATGGTCGAATACAGTCGTGAATATATACATATAGATAATGGTTATTAACGGATTTACAAGTAATAATAAATTACCCATCCAACCTTCCTCTCTATGAATTCCGTGTCTGTTATTAATAATAACAGAAACAGTGGCGTACCGAGGATTTCTGGGGCCCTTGTGCAGATTTTGGGACGCACAAAATATTTGTCGAACGAAGTGATCCGAGGAACCAAACCATAGGCAGGCTTGGGGGAAGGTGATTAGCAACTCTCTGAGTAAATTTGCGCATTTTAAAACAGAAATAGTAGCGTTTCGGGTTGGGTTGAAAGGATATTTTGTTACTTCTCGGTATTCTTTGTATTTACGTCAAGTAAAGCAAATAATTTAATTGATGAATGGGTGTGACATATTTGGTTTACAACTATATCCAATATAGATTCCTAATAATATTTAATGTATAAACCGTCCAAACTGTGGTTGCTGTCTTAATAAAAACAAAACAAACGCCAAAGTGATGCTTGGTTTGATGACAATCGGGGAATTTATAATGCTCGAACGTATAAATTTTACTAATTTTTCGTCCTGGGCCCTTGTGCTGTGCACAACCTGCACAACCTATTGCTACGCCACTGAACAGAAATTAACAAAAAAATAGCTAAATTAGTCGAAATATAATTCGTAGTAATATATTTTTAGCATCAGCGCTCTCTCAGTGTTAATTTTAGCCATGACCCCATGACACCAAGAATATTTGAAAATTTAATTTTAAGTAATAATCGAATGACCATTTTTGGAAATTATCCAACAATTAAAATCTTTTCTGTATATTTTTATATTGAAAAATTCGGATCAGCGAAAAAAAGGACAGCCGTCTTTTTTTCGGTATTGCTAAATAATAAAAAATAAATAATAAATATCATAAAAACAGCCTTTTGGAAGATTTGCTTGATTTAATTAAAATATAATTTTAATAATTTTTAATTATTTTTTAGAATAAAGATATAATTTATTGTTCATTATTATTGTTTTTTTTATTATTATATGAAAATTTTTGGGCCCGTCTTTATTTCGCTGGATGAAATATTCATTAATCATTGTCTAGTTCAATTTATTGATTATAGAAATTATAAATGATATTTATATCGATAAAATTATTATCAACTATTATTTCTAATGTTAACCTTTCTCCCTTTCCACAAATTTCCCCATTTTGAAATTCACCTTCATAAAAAGACCCATCAGCCATCACGAAACGCCCATGGCCTGATTTAATTTTAAGTTTTAAGAAAGCACTTAAACAGCAGTTTATTCATACCATGCTTTTTGCCATTTTGCCATTCGCCTTCATATTTGAAAAATTTATTTTCATAAACATAAACACCGAATCCTGGAAATTTTTAATTAAATTCAATATTTCAAAAGAATTCACCTTCTCTTAGCATTTTATTTGTTTCGCCAATATAAAAATTGTTTCTGTCTTTGACTTCCATTTTTGCTGTAGAATAATTTTCGTTTTATAAAATAATATATAATAGAATTAAAATAATTTTGACAATTTAAAATCACAAATTAACTTATAATTTATCTTAGTAACAATTGAGAATATTTAAACAGATAATTGAAAAATTAAATGTTGAACAAATATTTCTTAAATAACGTCAGAAATGCTAAAATAGAAAAAGAAAAAATATTCTGAATATTAATATTAAAGAATTTTTTTTAATATTAAATTTAGTTTAATGACTCCGGCGTTTGATAAAATTCAAAAATATTAAAGGGAAACAAAAAATATACAAAAATGGAGAATCAAAAAATATTAAAATAGTAATATTAATAAAAAATCTGAATTGTTTTGAAATAGTTTCTGAATCAAATACAATATTTTTATTTTAACCGTTTGCGGACGGAATTAATTTTAATAAGTAGTATATGAAATATACGAAATCTTTTAGTATACGAATGCCCGATATCGTGGTATGATTTTTTTCAAGTTTGGCCAGTACATCTGGCCATTATACATTATTGAACGTCTGGAACAAAATTCGTGGCCAGCGGTGCTGGCCTACCGTCCGCAAACGGTTAATTATTTATTTTAATTAATTTTATTTATCAGAAATAATTCTACTCATTAATTCGGGTGGTGTCTAAAACTAATGGATATGTTAAAGTTTTATAACGGATTTTGTCTAAAGCGGAGACGAGTAACAAGTGACCCACTGAACGTCTAAATGCGGTCCACGACGGTTCATTTTATTCAGCAATTATCAAAGTAAACAAAAAATAAATTGCGTTAAATACTAATATTAGTTGTCAAACTATATATTTGTCTAGCAAAAAAATATATGTACATATATATGCACTCCTCTCCGAGTATTTAATTTTATATGTTGTCCGGACTATAAAAAGATTGCTCATCACTGGTCAAAAGCATCGCTTGAATTTTCCAATAATTCTCTAAAGAAAATTTCTTTATTTGAATAAAAAGTATTGATTATTAGACTCACGAACTGAACAATCTCAAGTTTGAATATATTACCAGTAATTTTTCTATTCTGATAGATTTATTTCAGCAAAATTTCGAATCTCATAAATTTAAACGCCATTTAAATTTTTTCAAAGTTTCAAACCATTCAATAAACCAAAAGTTAAATTTTTAATTTCCCCAATTCCAATATAAAAGTAAGCTTTACGCTTTTTGAGCTTTTCTTTTATAATTTTACTTTTTTGATCAATGGTTTTATAGGGATATATTTTTTGCTGAGTTTTTATGATAGTTTTTGTTTGTGTGTTTAATCTGTGGAATAGAAGTTCACAAATAAACCATAAATAATAAATTCCACTTCTAGGTCCGTTTAGCAAAACGGAATTTGGAATGCTTATAAGCGTCTGGAGATAATCCATGACTTCAATTGTGACTCCAATTCCGGCCTAAACTCTTTTCGGGAACAACGGCAGCACTTCTTCGGATGCATTGCTTTTATAACAGGGTTTTGATTTTTCCATCGCCGAATGATTGACTCATCTGTTCCGAATTCTTTAGCCACCGCATAGCCATACATTTCGGCATAGTTACCGCTTCAAGTTTTCGATGATTAAGATAAGATTTTCGAGTCTTCTTTACATTATCATAATTTAAATCCATTTAACAAGAAGCGTGTCCCATTATATATGTAATACAATTTAAATGACGTTAAATATAAAGACTAAAAAACTGTAAGATATCGATAATTTAACAACGCCGTGTAACTAATAATGAAAATACATTCAGCTGCCCGCCCGGCTTATCTATGATAGGATTTTGATTTTAAAAATTTGTATGACTTTTGGTCTCCGGCTTATAGACACGAACTTAGTGTAATTGAGAACTTATTTTTCTTTTTACCAAAAGCCCATGATTTATGAATCTTCGACCAATGTACTAATGACGACCGTCGTGTTGGTGATTTACACTGTCTTACAAATACTCTCTCTCATTTGTAACTGCCGATTGAAGGTCTTAAATAAAAAATGTCGCTAAAAGCAAGGTTGTTAACATTGGCTTTCTCGGTCACATTCAATCCAGTGATGCGCGTTTCAAATTCTCACTTAGTGTACATCTGATCCAAACCTGAGGCAGCTCCTTTATCAGGGTTCGCTTAATTCTGGTCTCCATGATCAAACTGTCACGACAGTCCTCCAATCGATGAATCCTTTGGGAAGATTCCTTCACCTAGAGAGGGGGTAAACCAGGTCCCCTCCAGTCAATCAATCATTGCCTCTAGGAGCCTTATTTTTTCTTGTTCGGCTCGGACGAGCTTGTTTTTGTCGGCATACTAAAATACAGTTTTATAAGATTTTGTTGACTCTGCATATTTTTCTGTAAATAAGAAAAGATGGATTCAGTTAACGATTTAGGTTCTGCAAAAATACAAATGTTCATTGAAAATCTCCATCCATGGGTGGAATTATCTGGAATCAACGCTTACGAAGAGAATTTACCTAGCTAAATGACGATGACAGGGAAATAATCACATCTAATAGCTACTATAGTCTCGTTAACCAACAGAAAACGCCATTTACTTTTTTAGAAAGCTAATTAGTATAATAAGATATTTAGGAACCCACAAGGTGAGAAACAAAAGATCAAGATTACTTGTGAAAATATTAATAATAACTATCATACCTCCCTGTACAAAGAATAATGATGGTAATAAACCTATGTAAAGCAACAAAGAACGCTTAGTTAATGTTAACAAGGATAATGAAAACTCTGGGCTAATAATATGTAATAAGAGTAGGGATTATAGTTTCTGTAACCGAAATTAATGGCATTAGTCATGATAACAACATTATTGATAATACTTAGGAAGGTACAATTATCAATATAAGGTGAAAGTAAGGGTAGAGTAAACGATCGTGGTATTGATAATAAAACTCAGAACGGCAAGATAATGACGAGACTACTATCGTTCATGGTGTTATGAGTACTAATAAAGATTTAGAACTATACGTAATATCTGGGTAACGCATTAATAATAATCTGATTTTTGTAAATAACGAGTTATAAAACATTCAGGTTCCGAGTCCTGTGACCCCTACACTAATAAAATAGATTTTGAGTTATAAGAATAACTGTTACATCTTGATGCTGGGCTAATTTTGTAAATAATTTATGAAAATCCCTTTCTTTGTTAGCTTTTTAATATAAATCATCAATAATAATTACATCACAATGTTGTAATCTAGATGACCAGTTTTTATCAAATCCTTTTATTGTCACTCAACCATGTTCGTCATTTGAATGAAAATATCAATGAAAATATCAAGTTGTTTAAAAAGATGTGTAAATTCACAAATGGTGTACCAAAAATGAAATTTCATAATTTTGATTACGTCATAGTCTCATTTAATAGAGACTTTAATTTTAAGTATAACAATAGAATAATAATAATAATAATAATAATAATAATAATAATAATAATAATAATAATAATAATAATAATAATAATAATAATAATAATAATAATAATAATAATAATAATAATAATAATAATAATAACAATAATAATCATAATTAGTTAAACATACAAGGCAATTATTTAATTATAAGAAAACACCAATCAACCATTCTTTTCACGATATATTTCGACAGTTTTCCTGTAGGATATAATTTATAAGATATCAGGTAGGATATAATTTTATTAACTATATAAAACTTTTTTAATAAAATCGTTTCATTCATTTTTAAAAATTATAATTAAAGTAATATATTATTTTTAAAATTTTAACATTTAGAATCTAATTTAATAATTTAATAATTTATTAATTATTTAATTTAACAACAAAAATCGATACATACAATATAAAAAAAATTATTTAGAAACATTTGAAACACAAGTATTCACTGCATTCTGCACATCAATTTTCGGATTCAATTACTTTATCAATAACGCCTCACAAATTATACGTTTTCAATAATTATCGAAATTTTCTATTAAAATTTTAAATCAGACATACCTATTTTACTCTTACGGCTTTTATTTTGCTCACTAATATTGGTCAATGCCTTCGGTCCAAAATGCACTCGAGCTCGGATACAGAGATAACGGGTAGTCTTTCTAATGTATGTGACATTACACCCTTTACATGTAAACTGATAAACGGGATCAGAACATAATTCGACCGAAGTTTTAAACTTATTAATAAATATATTGTGTACTTTCATGAAGTTGACACTATCCTATAGTTTAAATTCCCTAACTTATCTTTCCTTTATAATCATTAAAACCATCTGAGTACGGCAATACTAATACAAATTTAGGCTCATCATCTTTACTCAATTTTTTTATTTATTTAACTCATCAGACTCACACACCTCAACAAAATCACGTCCAGATTTTCTCAAACATCGATCCTTAGGATTTTTAATAAATTTGTCAATAGTCTCTTTTACCATAATTAATAAAAAGGATTTTGAATAAACATTCTTCATTAACAATTCAACCAATTTGTCAACACTTTTACTGAATTTTCGAAAGTAGAAGACAAAGACCAAGAACAATAAATCAATCCCTTCACCATATTTCTTCTATACTTGAATTCACAAAAACTTTCAGATGAAATATAAAGGCCAGTATCAGTTGGTTTTCTATAAATCTCTGTCACATAGTGTTTCTCTTTGCGTTGTATTAACAGATCCAAGAAAGCAAATGATGATTTTTTCTCCGTTTCACATGTGAATACAATGTTTTTATGTGGACTATTCATATAATGCAAAAGTCGATCAACATGCCTCTGATTTTCAAATATAAGACAAATATCATCTATATATCATTTATAAACAGTGGGTTTCATACATTGGAAAGATGCAATTTTCTTTTCTGAGCTTGCTAAAAAAATTGAAGTAAAAAAAAATTTAGTAAGTATTTTTGATTTGTTATTGCCTGAAGAAGCATCTACTCTCTGGAAAGAATTTAAAGACATCTCTACAACAAATGAAATAACTCGTGAATGGTTTAATGACACATTTACAACGAAGAAGTCAATTATGGATAAGATTTGTGACTTATCATCAGTGAAACAAAATCATGATGAAAGATTCATGGAATTTCATGGAAAAGATGTGGAATTTCAAAAGAGAATATTGTTGAAATGGTTTTGTGCAATAAAGTTCGGAACGAACGTTTGAAAGAAAATATATCAACGAAGGCCAACATCACGAGAGAAGAAATTCGAAATTTAGCAAAGGTATATGAGGCACGAGAAGGTTATGATGCAAAAGAACGATTGGATGAAGTTCAGGCAGTAACTAAATCAACATATGCAAACGTTGCTCAAGATAAACAGAAGCAGTGGACTCAAAAATCATCTTTTGATAACAGAATATATTCAAGTCGTCAACCAGAAAAAGGTTATCAATATAGAAATGAAAGAAACAAAAGACAAATTGATAAAGTGAAACCTCTGGCAGAACAATATAATGAAAGGACAACTACGTATCGTAGACCCCACCGTTAGTTTCAATGAAACATATCGCGAGAAAAGTTTATAATAGATGTTGTGGTTTACCTGAGCCAGCAGAAGAAAGATTAAGACCTGGTCAATGCTTTTGTTGTGGACAAAGTGATGATATGCGATTTGAGTGTCCATTGAAGGACAAATGCTTAATATGCGGTAAGATCGGAACGAAGAGTGTATTGTATACACGAAGAAGACGACGATAGATCAAAAGAATTGATAGAACCAGTCATGCATAATGTTGAGAGAA
>CAUHTR010001888.1:0-59538 GCA_959609185.1 Schmidtea polychroa | reverse complement strand
NATGAAAAGATATTTCATTTTAAATGGTTATTATGAATAACAAAATGTTCATTAATGTCTATAATTTAGAAATTTGAAAACAAAGAGTTAAAATAGTCATAAATTCAATACATTTTGCCATTTTTTCTAAAAATTGATAAATAAAATCAAAATATGTGGTTTATAATATAAAACATTGACATATTCTGTCACTTACTGACAAGTAGCAGCCAATATTACAATAGACTAATTATGTTTATTCATGATGAAAATACTGATTTGTATCGTGAAAATGTAATAAATCATGATGCTATGTAACAAAAAATTGATGGCACCAATGTTGTTTACATTTCATCAATTAGTTTCAGCCAATAAATAATAATTTAAATCGAAATGAAGATAGAAAATATTTGGTGTATCAGACAAGTGAAGGAAGATATTGAAGCAATATGAAAGTTGAAAATGCTGAAATTGATATGCTATGGGATTCAGGAACTGCTATAACAGTTATGAGTAAATTTTGTTGGCAAAAGATTAGAAAACCAGTTTTATTAGATACAGACATCATACCTAGTGAGTGGGCTATTTTCTAATATAGGAAAGAAGCCGACAGGATCAACACGAGTAAATGTGAAATGGAATGGTAGGCTTCGATTAATTAATGTTTTAATTGTTGCAAAAATTCATTCAATTATATCAGCAACATTCTTAAAATTTATGCACGCACTTCTTAAGGGTTTAATTTCCAAGTGTTATTTTATAACTAGACGATATATAAGTATATGGAAAATCGGAAAAGTGACATAATGAATTACTAGAAGTTTCTAAAAGTATTCGGAAATCAGGATTAAAACAAAATTCATAGAAATAAAAATATTATTAAAAAGAACTATACTTTTTGGCCACACTATATGTTCAGACGGAATTAGAACAGATCATTTGAAAATTGAATAGATTTTAAAAGTTGAAATTTCAAAATGCTCATATAAATTATGATCATATTTTTAGTTTAAGCTAATTATTATCGTCGATTTATTAAAGAATATCCCGAAATAGCTGCACAACTTGATTAATAAATTTTGAATATCGTGTTATTTTAAAAAGATAAAGCTTTACTGTACTATTGTTAAAGAAAGTGAAGTCAGAAAAAAGTTTTAAATGAAAACAAAATCTAATAATTACTTAATCAAAACAATAAATTATGAAGTTAATTATTATTTAAATTATCATTAAAAATTAATTTTTCATATATTCATCACATTGTTTATTTTCAATGGATTTCCTAAATTACAAAAAACGTATTTGAAATAAATCATATTAATGTGACACATATAAAACATATCAAAATCGGAAGCACTACATTCACAATTAAAATCAATAATTTGTATTATTTAAAATTTAATTATAATTAACACATTCGGTTCCGCGGACAAATAATATAAACCAGCCCCTGGAACCGAGGTAAAATATAAAAAATAAGCTTGGAATCGAGCAAAAAATATTTATTTATGGGATTTAAATGTTTTCCAGTGGTTTTAGCAAACCAGAGTTGTAAACCATATGTAATAATCCAATTCGCTAAGAAAAGAAACAATTCCAATATGAACTATTTAGGGAAAGATCTAGTTTCCATATCTCGATAATAAAAAAACAGAAATAAGTATCGGAATCATCTTTCTAAAATATTAAATCATTTCTCATTCACTTATTAACAGTTTTTTTATGTGATTCTTATTCTCTTTTTAAATTATCAATTTGTTTTGCTTGCTCAACAATTTGGTTCTCCATTTCTTTAATTCTTTCTCTCATTTCTTTCATTTTACTCAATCGTCTTTCGGCAATTTCTACTGCTCTCATATAATATCGGCGATAACTTTCATTTTGTACCAATAACTCTTCAATGAATTCCAATGGATTTTCTTCTATTCTTTTCATTCGATTATTCTTCACTTCCATTAAAATGTTTTTCATTCTTTCATTAATCGCTGAAATAGTTATGGGATTGTTTGAGAGGTGATCTGATAGACTGATTTCAGGTTGGAAGTCATTATTAATAACATCAAATACGGTTTTCATTTTGTTATTTACCATTTAATTATTAATTAAAACAAATATTCTGATTTTCATTTTTTCATTTCCGCATTTGATACATTGTTTGTAATATTGGAGAAATAAATTTTAATTTAAAGCTATAACATTTTTATAACAGTACCATATGTAATAATCCAATTCGCTAAGAAAAGAAACAATTCCAATATAATATAAAAATCAATAGTTATAAAACCAAAACACACTAATTTTCACTTGTGTACAAATTTAATATTGCATCTAATTACAACTTTTATACTTTTATGTATTGAAATTAAATTGGTAGAAAAACTAATTTGAACACATACACACACATACTCAACAAATAGTAAAAAAGATTGAAAACTTTAGATTTGTATAAATAGTTCATGGAATAAAAACTTTAAATTTGTGTACAAATATAATATTGCATCGAATTAAAATTTTTTTTTTAGAAATTTAAGTTTTAGTAAAATGAGTTGTCGAGAATATCAAGAGAAAATCAGTAAAATTTGAAAAGGAATTTCATTTTAAATGGTTTTTATGAATAACAAATTCAGAAAAATGTTTTAAATGAAAACGAAAACTAATAATTACCTAATAAAATTATTTTTTAATTTTTTCAATTTAATTTAGAAATTTATATTTTAAGAATGTATATGGACAGTTAATTAGGGTGCAACTTTACGCGCATGTATTCAATATACTTTTGTATTCATCTCGTTTATTCTACAAATTACTACATTTATAATTAATTAATATTTACAATTTTAATAACCAATTAAACATTTCCTATTTAAAATCATAAATACACTGTTGCCATCATTATGATAAACTTTTTCGCGTCGAAGTCCGTATATTCCCTTGAAAAAAAAATCATGAGAAATAGTCATAGATTGTATTTATCCGATTTTATTATATTTAAGCAACGAATGCCGGACGCTTACGTTTAATGTGTTAGATATGTTTATTGATGTTTATAGTTAGGTTTAAACTTGTCTGTTATTTTATTTGTCATGTATGAATCTGACATTAGTAGTTCGTATTTCATCGTGGACACATGAACGTTTGCATACTTGATAACTATCGAAGTTTGTAGAAAAGTGTCCGTCTTATATGTATATTTAATAGGAAAATATCATATCGCCAAGGTGAAATAAATATAGTGCTCTGAATTCATAAATTTATAGAACATTCATAAGTGGGAAATAGTAGTAATAGTTATTAATAGTAATTTTAATAAACACGACGTTCATTTATTATATTTTTACGGTTAAAATATATATTTCATTGATTTAGATATTCTCATCATTTTGGTGGGTATACTCCAAATACAAAACTACTTTTAAGTTTCAATTAATTTTTCCTCATACAGAGTAGTTTTGGGACCATGGCATCATAGCATTTACCAATGTATGCCACATGTTAAGGGAATCAATATTACCAATCTAATGTTCAATACATATCATTACCATTAATATCCTCTACGAATACATGTACATCTAGCAAAGAACTGTTGTTTTGGAATTTTAGAATTTTCAACTTGATTTTTTGTTTTAATTTTTGGTCAAATATATTAGTTTCAATTTTTGAGAGTCCATCTTTATAAATAATTATTAAGTTTAATAACATAATATCTAACTGGAAATATTTCAATTAAATAAAATTTTATTTTATAAAATCATTAATTCAAAATATTAAACTTACCTTTTCGAAATGTGACTTAGGTGCTTTTTTGCCAAATTGCCACAGAGAATTGTCACCGGCACATAAAATAGTGCCGTTGCAAAGACACATTACTGTATGAGAAGTACCACAAGCTACATGTTTAACACAATTGCATTCGATATTAATAATTTGAGGCTTGTCAATTATTTCTTTATCGGCAATTAATTGTCTAGATTTATTTGAACCAAAAATAATGGCCTTTATTTGTAATGCTAATTTAAATAAAATTTGTGAATTTGTATTTGCAAAATAAAATGAAATAAACCTTGCTTATCAGATTTGGTTTCCCCAGTAGTCATGTTGGTGGGGCTTGATGAACTTATGAAAAAAGCATATTTTAAACAATCCTCATTAATTAGACAGATACTAAATATGTAATAATGAGTAATTTAAACATTTGATTTAAATTTAGTAATTTAATATTTGTTAAATTACTTTTTTGATATATTAGTTGTTATTGTTGGATCCATTTTTTACACCAAAAAATTAAATAATAAAATAATTTATTTAATTATCTAACTTACTAATAGGAAACACATTTTAAAAATGGATGATATTAAAAGAATATTTGAGTTTCTTTTTTTTATTTTTATGATTTATCATATTTTATGTTGTGTTTAAAAATATATAGTTTTGATTTTTTTTAAATATTATGGATATTATTAATTCAAGAAATCAGACATCTAATAAATATTCCAGCAATTCCAATATTACGCAATTATAACAATATACCTAGAAGATATGCGTTCTGCGAGCCAAAACAGAATCGGAGAATATCGGACAAACAGTATAATTTCAATAATCAAGAATTCCAAAGAAACGATAGGCCAAAGTTCAGATGCTGGGCATGTTCCGAATGTGAAATGTTATCATTATCACAGGCAAAACATTTCAAACATCAGTATTTTAAATTAAGAAAAATTTCAGAGATATAAGAGAAAATGAACAAGAAAACACAAGAAGAAAATTCCAAGGAAATGGCTGAAATTTCAGAAACCAACAATATGAAAAACTAGTTGTGGCAATGGAAGAATAAGAACACGAAAATCAATACCCAAAAGAGGTGATCGGAGCACTGAAGTAAGTATGAGTTATATTTTGAATGGGGAATTGTATGATGACTGCTTGTATGATGCTTATATGATGACTTCACAGCCTTGTGCTACGAACGGTCTCACAGAGTCCCATTCCAATAAAAAATCAATAGATATGCTTCAGAAAAAAACTAGAAAGAAAAGAAAAAATATATATTATTTTAAATATAAAATCTCTTGTTTTAAATAAAAAATTAGTTTTAAATTTAATTTAATTTTTTTACCAAAAATATTTATTGTTTGTTTAAATTTGATAGAATCATTTCATTCTATCAAAATTTTAATCTGCCAAGTGGGCCTTGAATTTAATTTTCTTTGTGTCTCTAAAATTGGTAATTACGTCACTAGATTAATTCCAATAGAGAAATAATTTTTAGTTAACTATGAAATAAAAAAGATAAAATGTAAAGGAATTTTTTTTATAATTAAAAACTAAAATAAACGGTTTAAATAAATTATAAATTTTAATATCACAAACAAAATCATAAATTTCAGTTGAAACTAATATATTCATCAAAATGGCTTAATTTTTATATTTTTTATATTTTTAAATAGTTAATGATTTTTGGCGTTATTATCACACTTCTATTTTTGGTGTTTTATTTAATCTTTTTTAATTTCAAGAACAGTTATTTCTTTCACATATTTACAAATATTGTTACTTTAAAATTTTGCGAAATTAGATTAAAATACCTTTTTTATTGAATATTTCATTCTTTTATTTTATGCCATGGACTATTAAATTGTATTTTTTAAAATAAAGTGCTTCAAATTTTGTTTAACTACAGCATGGGTCGGCAATCTTTTAGATGTTGTGTTAAGCCACAATGCCAATTAATTCAGGGTGCCACCATATTTCTTTTTACAAATAAGTAATGGTATATGTCTGTCACATTAAATAATACAGTTCTTTATGAAAATAATTTGATCCCAAAATTATTTTTTAAATATATTTAATTAAAAAACAAACAACATAAAATCCCATCGACAACTCAACAACGTGCCATAGGTTGCCAACCCCTGAACTACAGTCATCACTGATAACATGTGGATGCATGCGATGCGAATCATCGGGGCCCGCAATATAATCATATTTGACATTTTTATATAATTAAATAATTTTAAAAATCGAAATTTGTGATAATTTAAGAAGATCAAATGGATTATCTTTATGTAAACACATTGAATTGGTAAAATATATAATTCAAAGTTTTAATGATCTAGATTTGAATAAAAATGAAAAACTTTATTTTTTTTTGAAATATGAAGATATTGTTAAGGAAAGTGAGAGTGAAAGGTAACCCAATGAAAAACAATATGTAAGATGTTGGAAATGAAAAAATTAAAAGTAGACAATATAAATGAAATAACCGATTTGATGAGACAAAATCGAGAAGAAAGCATTGTATAATTTGTCATAAGAATCAAAATACAGTGTATAGACTACGACTGGGACCAAGAACAGGCTGTTGCATTATTATTTAACAAGTCGCTTAGTTTCTAACTCCTCGTGTACTTTTCCAATAAAGTAACTAAAACCTAAAACAAAACAACTTTATTCAAACTTTATCGCAATGTTCGGCGAGGAACAACAAAAGTTCCAATGATTAATTTTAATAGACATAGCACCTTGTTTCTTTGTTGTAATAGGGACAGCAGCATAGGAAAATCAACCAAGAAGAATAAACAAAAAATATTGAGAAAATAATAATAAATGAAAGTAAAAAGACAATTTAAAATAATTATAGATAAAATAGACTCAGAATAGCACAAATTTAAAATAACTATAAATCAAATAGAGTAACAATAGCAATTAAAGTGAAAAGTAAAATAGGGCAAGTTTAGAAAGCAATAGGAAACCAAAGCAAATAAAAATTAATAACTAAATAAAATAAATGGAAATTAAATTAAAAATAGTAATTAGATAAAAAATAACGAAAATAAAACCCTTGCAGATTAAAATTAGAAATAGAACAGGAAAAATAATAAATAAGATGGCCGTCAGGATTAGACAGAAAAATTGCGAGAGATTAAACGAACCGTTGACATTAATTAAAAATAATAAACATAATGACTTCAACATCAAAAAACCTTAAATCTTAACTATTTAATCAAGTAAATTCTAAAATGAAATGGGTTTCTTCTCCGTCATCCACCGATCGAATCCGGTACCCTATTACCTAAAATGCGAGTTCGAATGAATTGATCTACTGGTAAAAGATTAAAAAAGGATCAGGAATCTAAAAGTGATGAAATTATAACAAATTTGGAGTAATGGAATCATACACTAGATCCGGAAATTGAATGAAACTCTGCCGTATGCATTCAGGGGTAGAGTACACCATTTTTCTTTGATCACCGGGTTAGGGTTAACTGATGTGACGTCCACCCAGATTATCTTGATAACGGCGCTACGTACTTCAAAGTTAATATTCTGTCTGGTATACTCTGATCCGGACTCTCACGCCAGTATACGATGAATTTGTACATGAATTTTTAGGAACCAAATTGGCAAAAACCGGTCCGAGACCATGCTTCTTTTGGGCTGACAAGAACGCAGCGATGAAACAGCTTCGTGTCAAAATCGGGGGTCCTAAGAGACGCATAGACTTATTAGAAGGAAAGTGGTTCACCACGCCACAAACGAGAGAAGCAAGCCGAAAAATTCTACGCTTAGAGCATTTATCGCCATAGTTTGCTGGAAGAAAATCAAAGCCAGTGACTTACGATCAAGGCCCAGTCCGAAACTCTAAATTCCATCTATTCAGAGGCCGAATTGCGAAAGCGGGTTTCTGCTTATCCGATCACTGGATCGGAATATCATTTTTCCTATCCACCATGTGGCCGACGATTTTAACACTTCCCAGAAACCGTCCTGCTCGAGTCACGGAGTCGAACTCTCACCTTCGCCGACTCCAGAAGTCATCTTCGTGAGTACCAGCACGACCTCTGTAAAGGTACTGAACCCTGCAACTTCCTTGTCATCGCCCTCCCTCCCAGTCGTCCGACAGAAACGAAAGCGTCTTACACGCGTTCAGCGATCCAGGCGAAACGGGATGAGTTAGCTGCAGTCGAGGCTGCTTTGTTTGCAGCTCCTCTCTCTGTCAATCCCAGAACAGATTCAATTCCAGCAACAACCGATCCGCACCAGTATCGGATGATACCTACAACGGACCTCCCTTTGGTGGTCGACCCGCAATTAGAGATCGATATCAAAACTCTATTGCAAGAAGCCGACGATAGTGAATTTTAATTGTTTCACGCGTGGGTACACTTCGTAATATCCCGCCATCGCAGCTTAGCATCGTACATCGAGAAATCACAACAGTACAAATTCCTTCAGTGTCCTGATCGCTTCAACGCATTTGGTTGATAATTACTTTAAACGTATGTGTGCTGAAATTTCGATCTGTCTGACACGTGGAAATGTAATGGGTCGTAGGTAGTATGTAGTTTTCGTGTCACTTAAATTAAAATGATCTAATTTGCGGACTTATTTTGTTTGAACGGAATAAATGTGGAATGATGATTTAGAACTGAATGTGCTATAGATTATAATTAACCTCATAGGATCAGGGGTTCGAAGGTAGCTTATCGTTCGCAGCGGATGTGGAAATATGGCCTTCAATCGGCATTTTGAACCCGAATTAAGAATATCATGAGGAGTAATCTTAACGTAGGGGCTCACCTGCTCATGGATTCCCAGCCATTATGTACAGAACCAACATGGTTTCGGCCATGAATACATAGGAGGTTACGGCAACAACCATTTTGGGCGTTTAGGAAGGAGTCTACTCAAGCATCTACAATTACCCCTGACAACTAAAAAACCAGACACAGCCCTAAGCGCCCAACAAAAATTACAATTAGTCACTCGATTTGTACCTTTTTTCGTAGACAATCGTTATCGTAAGGTAGGTTGCCCAAAGGGTAATCATCTGTTTTGGTACGATACGTTATAATTCTCTCTAGAATTCGTTGGGCTAGAACAAAAAATTGAGTGCTTGTTTTAATGAGTCGGAAATACATACCATAAAACCGCACCAAGTTGAATTAAAATCTATGATTATACACCAAAAAATACAAAGATACAAATACAAAATACAAAGGTTAAAGACAGTTTCAAACACCAAGCTGATTTGATTCGTCATGGAGGGCCTCCGTCGAGTCGATCGCTGACACCTTTTTATGGATAATAGTGAGTTAGGCTAGTAATGAGGAAAGGAAGATCTATTGTGAGTAGCAAAGATATAGGTTTTGGTGACATTAGAGAATCACCGAGGAACTAGATTTAAAAATAGGTCAGAATCAGAAATATAGGCAGATTCCTGCTCAAATCTTTCGAAGAATAAGTCGAATATCCTCAAGTATTGAAGAAAGTATAGGAACAACATTTATGAACAGGAACTAAGAGCAGATCCCTGCGCAAAGTTTTCGAGAATAACATTGGAAACATCTAGTAAGGAGGACCGAAATTAAACAAACAAGGAAAAACAATAGTCTAAGAAAAGAATAGATAACGAAGAGTGACTTAAGACCTTCATCGGCAGTCTAGTACCCCAAAATGAAAACACAACGAGGTATTTTTAGCAGAAGAGTTCACCTGCTCATTGCTTTTCAACCATTGTGTACATCACCAACATGGTTGTGACCATGGTTACACAGATAGTTTAAAGTAAAATAGTCATGAAGGCGTTAAGGAAGGAGTCGATTCAAAATCCATAAGTATCCTAGCACATTTAAATGACACGCCCTTAAGCACCAACACATTACTTGGATTATTTGTTCTTTTAGTCTATTTGATTTCGTAAACTTTCTCTAATTTTGATTCTTCGATTAACTGGTAACTCGTCTCTTTTCAGTTTTCTCTTTTATACTTTTCTGAAAGCAATTATCAGATAATGGATCAACATTTTAATTCCTTTGGAGATTATCCACATTTACCCAATATTCTGCCCTCCTTATCAAATAGACCGTAACTGACAAAACTACAAAAATCGAGTTAGAGGCGTCAACTGTATGCAGTTGCAATTAACCTTCATTCTGCTTAGCGATAAGACCGTATCTAGTCCGAGGCCTTAGAAATTTGATTACTTACATCGACCGTATCTGCTCATGGCGGTTGGTTGGCAGAATTGAAAACACGTTTTGTTATTTATCTCCTTAAGTGTATTTTTGCAGTTACGGTCTATTTGATAAGGAGGGCAGTATTAGGTAACCACTATTTTGATATTTTTCGGAATTATCGGCATATTTTCAATCTTCTGTGAGGGGTTATTGAAATCCTATCAATTTTATTCCTAAACGGGCGCTCGGTTGAATTCGCTTCCACTTCTAATTAGTAGGGTCTCAGTGCACTCCTGGTTTTTATCATCTTTCGGGTTTTCCGTTGACTTGGGATTCTCATGAGCTAGGGCTTTCCATTAGCGATTAAGTAATTTTTAATTAGTTTGTTATTTTGTTATAGTCTTTTTTAGAAACCCCTCCATAAATTATCATTATTGTTTCTGGATTTGTCTCATAATTTTGCATTCAACCATACCCGTTTGCCCCAATCGATATTATTATCTACATTTTTATAAATTTTTAATTAATTTCGCACTTTTGCTATTTTGGTGTTTTTATTGATTTTATTCTACTTTTGTTTCATTTAGTGCCTTTATACATTACCTTAACAAATCTATGAAGAATGTTTTCGTTCAAGGTATGCTTAAAAAAACTATGCTTTTGCACTTAAGGTTCTGAAACCAAAAACGTTGTAAGAAGCGGTAGAAGAAATCAGTAAACCAATACAAAGCATCTAAAACATTAAAAGACGAAGAGTATCAGTTAAAAACGAATAATGTGTCAAATTAGTAAACCACAATGTCCCTCAGAAAAGCAATTGAAAGATTATGTAAAATAATCATGGAAATATCACAACAACCATTGAATGATTCAACCAGAGTGCAATAAAATGAAGGTAAGTCATGTTATGATTGTGGGAAAATGGTCATTTAACACTTTTCTTTAGATCAGAAAAGATAGAACAAATTAACAATGGTTGGTTTAAATGTTGTTAAAGAACTTTTACAAATAACATTATTTAACCGGAATGTTTTTAACATAGCGGAAATCATATAGCTAGATTTTGCACGAATCGTAATAAATTTATGCTTTTACAGCAATACGATGAAGAAATCAAAACGTATACATAACGTATTGTTGATGAAAACAACTGTGTAAATAAAGGTAAAGTAGAAAAATAGACGATGGAAAAAACTGCAAAAAAGTATATAGAAAAAAACAAAGATTGAGGAGAAATATACTAATTTCATCAATGGAGATGGTTATAAACCGAAAGAAAAATTACAGAAATAAGAACTGACAGTTATTTCAAACAGTAGACCATAGAAAGCGAGGAAGAAATCAATTACAAAGTGTCACATTGTAAATCAAATAATACGAGTAATGTTTAACAACAAAACATATTAGAACGTAATTAGTTTGGAATTTGGAGAAAAACTACATCAAAGTAAGCCATTAAATTTTACAACTCAAATACTAAAGGGAAATGTGCTAACAGATCTACAATTCATTGTAAGGGAAAACCCCAATTATATATTACAATAGGACTAAACCCACTAACCACGTGTTTGTATACTATGCCTATTATTTTCACATAGGCCTATAGTCGAATTCATAGTATAAAGAAGTTAAATATTTTAGTGAATGCCGTCGAATATTGTGTTGAAATTGATAATTACTTATTACAATAATTATTATAATAAAAATGCTGCAATGTTATAGTTTTAAATTAATATTACATTTACAATTAAACAGTGAACCGGAACAGACACCAAGTTTTAAAAGTTTTTTTCCGACATTGTTTTCACACCATAATTTTTTCATAAAAACAAATTCTGTTGGATTTTTTAATCATCTTTTTCTTCAAAAATTGATTAGATAAATTTTACCATTGAGCTATAATCTTTTCAAATTTAAACAAGTACATGTGAATTAATTTTAATATGATGACCTACAAATATTTTTTTTATAAATGTCAGCGTTGGCCAATATTTTAGTGTTGGAGGATTGTCGTGTTGGCAGATTGTCTGTTGGTGGATTGTCATTTGGCGGATTGTCGCTTGGCGAATTGTTGTACTTGCTGGATTGTCGTGTTGGCGGATTGTCGGAATACGGAATGGTATCACTAAATAGACGAAATTGCTACGATCTTCTTTTATCATTAATGATGACATTAATATTTTTGGCATGTTTTCGAGAATAAAATTGATTCTTTTCAATTTGAGAAACTCGTGGGTTATAAAGGCATACAAATGCTGTTTTACTTCAATCTTTATTCTTTACTTGATTGAGAATATAATTAAGTTTATGTAATCATATATTTAAAGTTAAATTCAATTCTTTGGGTAGTTTTGAGTATCTCTAAAATTGATTGCCGTAAAAACTTATTTAAATTTAAATATTACGAAAATATATATAAGTTTAGGATTATAAATAAAAATTATGTAAATATAAATATTTTTTTTTGTAAAAGGTTTTATAATAAAATTAGCAATTTGTTTTTTAGAGTTTATAAATAGTGGGAATTCAAATTAATTTAAAATGAATACATTATGATAAGCATAATTTTTTTTATTTTTATTCAATTTATTTGTATTTTTGTTAATGGATCTAATTTGCGATGTCTTAATATTAAAGGTTAATTGTTGCCAATAACTTTATAATCTTTTTATTTAAAATTATACTAGAACATATCCCATGGAATAGAAAATTTCCTTATAAAAATACATTAATTCCATTAATTATAGAAGTATCTCCCAGGCCGTCTCATCGGATTGTTTCACAGATTATATCTATTTTATTAAGAGAGCGATTGGGATATAATGTTAATTTTACTTATCAAAACTGGGATCCTACTAATGAAGTTATAAGGCGATTTAGTTGTCAATACAATCAGTAATTTTTAAGTAATTTATTTATATTGACTATTATCTATTATGAAGATGTCGTGACGGATCACCAATTTCTCATATTAATTTAGAAGTTTGGAAAAGTCCTGGTTATACTTTTAATGACGATGATAAACAACACGTAGTTGACTGCGGTCCACTTGGACCAATAGTCAGAAAAGGTTTATTTGTTAACTCCAACGAAGTTGAAAATATTTTTTACAAAGAGAAAGTAAATTAGTTTTATCATTTTACGTTATAAATTTAAAAAAAATTTCATAGAAAGTCATTGATCATTGGAAATTTTTGAAAAAAAATGCTCAATTTTGCCCACAAAAATCTCAATCTTGTTTTTCAATTTATAAATCAAATTTTACAGGTGAAATTTTTTTTTAATTAAAATTATATTAAATAAATATTTTTGAGTATTTAAATTTTTATTTATTTAAAATTTAATTTTAATTTATAATTTAAAGGTTTAATTCTATTGGCTGAATAATAAATTAATTAAATTTAGATTAATTGTTAAAATAATAATAAGTTTTTATTAGGATTTAAACGTATTAAATGAAAGTGTGTAATGTGTCAAATTTGTAAAATACATAACCGTATTACGCTCGCTGTTTTAAGTCAATGAAAAATATACAATAAAACACGTAATGTACAAAAACTATATATTTCTACTTTTTTCTTATGCCGATTTATAGAAAATTTAATTATATCTATACATTGTTACAGTGCTAACTCAATAATATTATTTTAACTAAGTGAAAAGTGCAGATATTACAGGGAAACACGTGCGTAGCATACACAGCCTAATATTTTAAATTTCTGATTAGGCCATATTGTAGAAAATGAAATTCTGTCTATATATGGTTATACCGAAGACGGGATCGGACCAGTTTATTGGAGCAATAAATCCATTTAAAAATGAGTCCATTGCTGTTGTGAGATTTTAAACGTTTGCTTGATATTAATGGCTGCAATTTTACCTTAAATTAACCGTTTCATATCTCTAAATCGACCTTGTTCATAAAGTTCAATCCGTAAATCACGTTTAAGTGACCTTTTCACCCCAAAGTGACATTTAATCGCCCTGGACCTAAAAAAGAATCTGTCAAAAAGACGAAATATTTAGATATTGTATTTTTGACCAGTGACAAAAATAAAAGATATTACTGACATCTAATCTATGTCAGATTCCATTTACTATTATTATACCTGATTTTCAGAAATGGAAAAGGAATTCAATGACATTAGTAGAGATCTGTTTCAAGATACAGTAATAAGTTACTTGTCAAATTTCCCTATAACTAACCAATCCCATACCGATATATTTCTTGATTGGTATCCAAACGTTTTAACAGTGAAACGTAATTTTACTCGCCTCCTATTTCCCGATTGTAGTGATCCAATTGTTGACAGTGCTTGTAATTTTGAAGTTAGTCAAATAAACAAAGTTGTTTGGCGTCATGTGAAAGATCACGCAGACAGAGCATTTGAATTGATACGTGACTTTATGTTGGATCAAGACGAGTATGTAAATTTATTAAAAAATGTAAGTCTATGTAAATTTTTAATTGCAATAATATTTAACACTTGAAACGCCATTTGATTTGATAGTAAAATGAAGTATAAAAGAACATTTCTAACTTAATTAATGTTCAAAATCCTTTTTATTGATTATGGTAAAAGAGACTGTTGACAAATTTATTAAAAATCCTAAGGATCCATGTTTGAGAGCATCTGGGTGTGATGTTGTTGAGGCGTGTGAGTCTGATGAGTTAAATAAATTAAATATTGTGAGCAAGGATGATGAGCCTAAATTTGTGTTAGTATTGCCGTACTTAGAAGGTTTTAAGGATTATAAAGGGAATATAAGAAAGCAGTTAGGGAATTTAAACTATAGGATAGTGTCAACTTCATGGAAAGCACGCAATATGTTTATTAATAAGTCTAAAATTCCTGTCGAATTGTGTTCCGATCTCGTTTATCAGTTTACATGTAATGGGTGTAATGCCACATGCATTGGAGAGACTTCCCGTCATCTCTGTATTCGAGCTCGAGAGCATTATAGACCGAAGGCTTTGACCCATATTGGTGAGCACAATAAGAGTAAAATAAGTTTATCTGATTTTAAAATTTTATTAAAAAATTTCGATAATTATTGGGAACGTGTAATTTGTGAGGCGTTGTTGATAAAGTCATTGAATCCAAAAATTAATGTGCAGAATGCAGTGAATACTTGTATTTTAAATGCTTTTAAATAATTTTTTTTGTATATTGTATGTATTGATTGTTGTACTAAATTAAATAATTAATAAATTTTTTAAAAATAATTAAATGTTTTTATTAAATAAAAATTATTTTTTATATAATTAATAAATTTGTTTAAAATCCTTAATTTGTATAGTTATTATATTCCACCTGATGATGACAGGAAAACTGTCGAAATATATCGTGAAAAGAATGTTTGATTGGCGTTATCTTATAAATTAATCATTGCCATGTATGTTTAACTATTAATTAATGTAATTATAACATTTTGAAACATAAAAGTAGATTTATTATATATTATAAGACAAATTCCGATTGAAAAAGGCAGTGCCGAATATTCGTGAATATCAAAAACATCGATATATTTACTGATTTAAAGTCTTCAAGATTTTAATAAATACAATCTCAATGGAAAAGAAATCAGTGGTGGAATTTGAAAAAAGTTCTTATAACACTATTTTGTTGTTTTGAAGTTGGGTTTTTGGACTTGTTTAAAAAAATCAATTCCTTAATGAGTCAAATCCACATTTGAATGGCCAGGGACATTGGCCTATTTATATTGCTATGAATACTAGCGCATTTCATATCGGGTCATTGTAATATTTCAATCCTAATGGTCACAGCCTTATTCAAAACACATTTTGACCAAACTACATTCGTCATAAATGACGAGTAAAACCTGTAGAGAAAGTTGAGAACTCAGGGATTCAGGGTACCGATATAGAGTACATAAACGAATACTGTCTAAGCGTGCCCCACTAAACTTGCAATAATCTTCCAATCTGAATCGTTCATAAATTTCCTAAACCCGTTTGTTAGATAGTTGATTAAAAAACGCCTATCCAAACCGAAATTAGACAAAGTCAAAACGAATAATCAAAATAATTAATAATGAGATAAAAAATGTAAATAATGCACATGATAATATTTGGAACTATAAATTATTTTAAAATTGTTTTCAATATTGGTTTTAATATTATTTTCAATTTGTTTTAATTGACAAAGTTTTTAATAATCTTGTCAATATATCTAATAATCTCGTCAATGTAATAAATAGCTAAAATTATTAACTATATTGAAATATATTGACAATATGCATATACTGTTTTAAATTTATAATTAAAATTATTGTTTTTTTATTAATATTGACGATGCCTGATTAGATATATAAACGTGATAATAAGTTGTGTTTTATTTTCTGGATTTTGACATTTCGAGAATTAACACAATTTTACGTTTTACTAAAATCCCTGCCGAAATAAATTGCATATTATAAAATGAAATATTATTATTTTCAATTTGTTTTAATTTACAAAGTTTTTAATAATCTTGTCAATATATTTAATAATTTCGTCAATATATTTAATAATCTCGTCAATATATTTAATAATCTCGTCAATATAATAAATAGATAAAATTATTAACTATATTGAATCATTGTTTTTTTATTAATATTGACAATGCCTGATTAGATATATAAACGTGATAATAAGTAGTGCTTTATTTTCTGGATTTTGACATTTCGAGAATTAAAAAAAATCTTACGTTTTACCGAAATCAATGCCGAAATAAATTGGGAAAATTATTTATTTTTTAATTTACGTATTTGTATTTACAGTAAAACATTAGTGTAAAGCCGAAAAATCGATTTTAAAAGTTTTTTCCTTCTATATTACAGAAAATGAAATCCTATCTATATATTGTTATACTTAAAACTCGATAAAATCAATTTATTAAGTTAAAAATCACATTATAAAAACATCCTAGTAGGACAATGTGTCCGGCAAATAACAATACAATTTGCCAACAGCTCTATTTTTGTACGTTAACTTCCAGCTCAACGTTATAAGATTTTGAATGTCATTTCAATTTTTTGCTCACATTTGGACTGTTTTCGTTTGCGTCGCAGCATTTCATTTATTTTCATTACGATTATAAACCACATTTTCTCAATGAAAGCTAAATTTCGGCACTTCCTTTTGATACATGATATCTTGGATTTGAGCCATTTTTAACCCTTAAATACCCATTGTATCTTAAAAGATACAACTGTTAAAATCTATATTTCTATGTAAATATTCAAAAATTTTGCGCGCAAACCAATTTTATGAAGTGCAGCTAAATTCATTCTATTGTGGAATATCATATATGATTTTGTCGTAGTTTTTGCATTCGAAGAAATTAATGTTTAAAGTGTATCTTCTAATTTTTAATAAAATAGTCTTTGGTATTTAAGGGTTAACTGAAAATTCGAAACTGCTATTCACAAGTTTTTTCTTTCCATTTCACTACATAAATCCTTAAAATTATATATTGTTAGAAATATTCAACTTCTCGATAACTTCTCATTTTCTAAATATAAAACTTTTGATTTCTAACACATCTTGTACATAAAATACAGGCAATTTTCTAATCACGCCAATAATTGGTTCCTTGTTATTCACAACTGTGTTATACAAGACTTGGCATTTTTGAATAAATGAAATATTTACAAATTATATAACAAATTATTTTACAAATGATAGAAAAAAAAATTTCAAAAAATAACAAAAATTAACTTGATACAAAATTTTACAAGCATTTAAAAGCATTTAAAAATCACTTGCTTTCTTGGATCTGTTAATACAACGCAAAGAGAAACACTAGGAGACAGAGATTTATAGAAAACCAACTGATACTGGTCTCTATATTTCATCCGAAAGTTTTTGTGAATTCAAGTATAAAAGAAATATGGCGAAGGAGTTGATTTATCGTTCATGGTCTTTGTCTTCTACTTTTGTAAATTCAGTAAAAAGAGTTGACAAATTGGTTGAATTGTTAATGAAGAACGGTTATTCAAAATCCTTTTTATTAATTATGGTAAAAGAGACTGTTGATAAATTTATTAAAAATCTTAAGGATCGATGTTTGAGAAAATCTGGGTGTGATTTTGTTGAGGTGTGTGAGTATGATGAGTTAAATAAATTAAATAGTGTGAGCAAGGATGATGAGCCTAAATTTGTGTTAGTATTGCCGTACTTAGAAGGTTTTAAGGATTATAAAGTGAATGTAAGAAAGCAGTTAGGGAATTTAAACTATAGGATAGTGTCAACTTCATGGAAAGCACGCAATATGTTTATTATTAAGTCTAAAACTCCGGTCGAATTATGTTCCGATCTCGTTTATCAGTTTACATGTAATGGGTGTAATGCCTCATACATTGGAGAGACTTCCCATCATCTCTGTATTCGAGCTCGAGAGCATTATAGACCGAAGGCTTTGACCCATATTGGTGAGCACAATAAGGGCTGTAAGAGTAAAATGGGTATGTCTGATTTTAAAATTTTATTGAAAAATTTTGATAATTATTGGGAACGTGTAATTTGTGAGGCGTTGTTGATAGTCATTGAATCCGAAAATTATGAGCAGAATGCAGTGAATACTTGTGTTTTAAATATTTTTAAATAATTAATAAAATTTTTTAAATTATTAAATTAAATTCTGAATACTAAAATTTTAAAAATAATGTATTATTTTAATTATAATTTTTAAAAGAATGGAATGTTTTTATTAAATAAATTTATTTTTATATAATTAATAAATTTGTTTGATTGGCGTTTTCTTATAATTAAATCGTTGCCATGTATGTTTAACTATTTATTTAAAAATAAATTGTTGAAAATTTCATTTTACAGTTTTAAAAAAAATTTGTAGTAATTAATAGATATTCATTGTTTTGTTTATTTAAGTTTAAAAATTACTGAAACTATTTTTACTTTTCTACACAAATTTATTAAAATCAAGTGATTAAAAAGGAAACAAATTGTAAATATCAAATCCAAATTCTAAATATTTATATATTTAAATATGTACAGGTAAACGAAGATTCTGATAGCGAATACTTTCGTGTAGCATGTGATTGGGTTAAAAATAACAAACAGAAATGGTATGAATGGACAACCGGTTGGAATGTCAAAGAAAATATGTACCTTCCCGTATTGATCTCTGATTATGGACTATGGAAAGCTTCGAAAACCTTTAACTGTATGCAATATTTTTAATTATATTGTTTACTTTTTTCTCGTTTAAATACATAATTAAATATTCATACGTTATTATTATCTAGTAAAATATTAATTAGCGTCATATTTTTTTCATCTCTAATTTCAAATCAAAATGTGTTTAACATGTTTAGTTGCAACGCTGAATTTTATTTCTAAAAATATCGATTTATTTATATAAATTATAATATGCTCTGATTCCTGGTTAATTGGTTATATCAAGTTCACCGAGTGCTGACAACAATAACTAACGACTTCAATTGAATACAGATGCAATATAGATGCAATAGAGAATCAATATACATGCATATTTTGATTGGATGCGAATATACAAATGCAATACCGAATCAATACGCACGTATAATTTAATTGGATGATACAGTGCAGATAAATACGCGTGACTATATTGATTGGATACACACATACAAAATTTACACATAAATTCTATTAATAGTAACATACAATAAAAAAACCCGAATAAATATACTTGCATATTTTGATTGGACGCCATATACAAATGCAGTACCGAATCAATACGCACGCATAATTTAATTGGATGAACATATATAGATACGTTGCAGATCAATACGCATGACTATATTGATTGGATACACACATACAAAATTTACACATAAATTCCATTAATAGTAACATACAATAGCCATGTCTAATGAACTAAAAATATTTTGGGAATAATTGATTATTTCAAGTAAAAATTGATAACTTTAAAGATCGATAATTTCTAATAAAAATTACATATTAACTTGGAGAGAATTTATTTTTGTGTCAAACTGATAAAAGTACTTTGAAAAATATTTATTATTTCTTTGGAAAGTAATCAATAGTAATTCGTAATTTTTCGGAAAATCAATATAACATGTTAATTTAATTTAAATACGAATACAACTCAGATGTAATTCACAGTTTGGTAAATTGAAATATGCTTCAAAAAATTAGTGAATTTGTTAAGATGTCTGTTCTATTCATGAGCTAAGTAAATATATGTTTTGTAATTTGATTATAATATTTTAGTTCACCATGACATGTTAATGTGTCTTGCTTATCTCGGAAAATAAACAAGTAGACTTATTTTGCGCACAATGAATTGATATATATATATATATATATATATATATATATATATATATATATATATATATATATATAAGTGTATTTAAAAGAAAAAGTGTATAAATTCTTAAATTTTAATACCTTATTTTATATAATTCATTTTATAATTTAAATTGAAATCATTATTTAGTGAAACTATGTTTATTTATTGTGAAAATGTATTTAAATTTGAAAAATTATGTATCTATCAAGCAATGTTCCCTCTAAGCCATAAGCAGCAGTGCGCGCAAAGTCAGCTGCGATGAGCAGCCTTTAAATACAAATGAGCGTCAAAATGCTATAACGTGGTTGTAAGAGTTAAATATACTGTGCTGAAAATAATTTTGCTGCGCTGGGGAGTTGGAGGTGCTGCGAGCGTGCACGCGCGCAGCTTAGAGGGAACGTTGCTATCAAGTTCTTATGCATTAATATATAAAAATATTCAAAAATGAAGTTAAATGCGTTGTCCTGTGATAGCTCATATAAACGGTTTTCTAATAAGGGAGATATAATTTTAAATGAAATAAAACCAAAGCAGTTAAAGATACAACTACAATTTTTGTAATTTGAACCGCAAAAGATTACATTATTTTCCACATTTCTGTCTCGGCTTTATATACAGAAGTTAATTTAAAAAATCCAATTTTCAATGACTTTTTCCAAATGAATCATATGTAATATCATGAATTCAGTGTTCGATTTTAAATCATCAAGTGTTTGATATTCGTTTGAATAAACCACTGAGTTCCAATAAAGTAACCCAAATTACATTTCTTGAAATTATAGATTCACCAAACTTTACTTGCAATAAGTTGATAGTGGCATCAGCAGTAATACTTGCAGCACCATATTGTTGGATCCACATATCATTCAATTCAAATGCAAAATTTCTTGTGAAAATGAGGAATCGGTAAATTTGAATATTCCATAAGACTTGCTCTTACAGCAGTAACATTCTCTTTTCTTCTTAGATTTGGTGGTCCGATTGGTGGTTTAGTATCGTGAATAGTAAAATTAATTTCGAATTTTGTAACAATTCGCCGAATAGTAGGTCGATTATTCAGGCCATCATTTGGACGAAGTTCACGTTAATTATTCACATAAGAACGATTATTTTTATACTTTTTTTGGATAATTACCAAACGTTGAACAAGTGTGTATTTTGTCATGGTGGATTGTCAGTACTGTTCCTATGACAATTTATATCATATCATCCCTATTCATAAAACCCTTTATAAAGTAATAACATATTATAGTTGTAATAAATATTTTGTTGACAATTACAATTAATTGTTCTCTTTCTTTCAAAATTAATTTCCATCAAAATTGTTTATTCCTTTTTTTTGTATTTCAGCATCCATGTATGGAATTAAAAATCTAAACAATCTATTCTTTAATAACACGTATTATCAATTAGTACCGATAATTCGCGAGCTACCATGCGATGTTGACACAATTTTAAACGATTATTTGAATATTATTGAAAAATATGGCGAGAAGATTCTTGGTTTTATCGGTAATTATTGTTTAATATTAAAATAATATTGAATGACTAATTTATTGGTGAATTGGAATTAAAAACTATTTATTTGAAATCCGATTTATAGACATTATAATAGCGATAAATTCAAATATTGTCAGTTGCGTCACTAGGGTTGGTGTTACACAGTGCGGTAACTCATGGTGTCACCCCTTCACAACACCTCAGTAGAAGGATATGTCACCTCCAGGACACTACCCCCCCCCTCCCCTCTCCCCGGGGAAAAATATTAAGCCAAATTTTTTGAATTTTCACTATTTTCACATGGTTTTAAGTGATATTTTTCTAAGTTTTTATGTAGGTCAAGTTACTTTAAACGTGTGTCACCTCCAGGACACTATATAAAATATGTAGGTCACGACTATGTAGTTTTAAAAATAAGTAGGTCAAGTTAAAATTATGAAGGTCAACTAAAAATAATTAGAAATTTTTTATAAAAATATGTAGGTCAAGTTACTTTAAACATGTGTCACCTCCAGGACAATATATAAATTATGTAGGTCAACTCAAAGAATAAGTTCTCCGAGTCCGCCAGTGATAAATAACGGAAACACACAGAATCCTTAGTAACGTTTATAAATAAAGGTCCTATATTTACAAAGAAACAGAAAAAACTGATTCAAGATCGGTTGGTAAAAGAATGTAAGAATTAACCTAATGGTTAGAGTCACAGTTTCACTATCAGTACATTCTTCGGCTACGAATTCATCCATTTCCTTCCCTTGTTCTTCTTTATGTTGTTCTATTTCAACTTCCACTCTGTTGAATGCATACTAGCGTCAGACAAATTAACCTCATCAATTAAAATAAAAATGATTATGCTCTTTATGAAATTGTGCGGTGTTCGATTTGTTATTTTTCGTTATCTTCTTGCAATTGTAATTTAGAATTTTCGGCAAAATTGGTTGATTTGTTAGTAGTTTCAATTTAATTATTGAGGTTTTCAATTATTAAATAAAATGGTTAACTACAATGTTCTTAATACCAAAAGTATTGTACCGAATATTTACCATGTAACCCTCCAGGACCGAATTTTTTTAAGTGGGAAAAATTATTTTGTTTTTCGACTTATTACAAAACAAAGCTGACTAAGTTTGGTTGGCAAATTCTTAGTCGTCTTTACATTCTCTTGATTTTGGCTCTTTCGATTATCATTTCCTCCGGTATATTCACAAAATCACTGTTGTGGTAAGGTTCTTCATTGACTCTTTAGTAGCAACAAAATAAACGACTTCTAATTCAAATCTTTTATTTAAACAAAAACCCAATACTTTTCTACAAAGCACAATTATTTTAAATTCACCAAAGTATTTTTAAATGAAGTAACTTAAATAAACAAAATTTTTATAACAATTACTTTTTAAAATTCGAACAAAATATTTAAAGTAAATTAGTTTTTACCAAAAAATTACATGGAGGTTTTTGTTGTATATATAAGATAATAACAGCTCTTTTTTCTTCAAAATAAATGAGATAATCTTCGAATAATGTGATTGTTTTATTTCTTGGATCCATATTTGATTTATATAATATGTGGATAATAAATCTATTCGGGTTCATATTATTGTTAGGATTTATTATATTATTTTGCGAATTATAAGCACATGGAAATCTTTGAAAATACGGAAAAATTTCAAAGTCTTAGCTCAATTGGAAAGATTTTTGGGAATTTACATGTTCATGAATTCCACTGCAAGATTTTACACTACTTGGCTAAATTACTTCTGAAACAGCATTACTTTGCTGAAGTAAGTTTGATGGTGAATTTCCCATATGAACTTGTGGTGATTGTGAATGGGGAATGGATGAAGGGGTTAGTCCATGAGAACTAACACTAACTCTTTTATGATCCGAATACAGTTGATTTTGATAATAATAACATGACATCGAATTTACTTTGTTCGTCTGAGATTGATTTATAGAGCCCGATTGATAATAAGAAGTATTAGCTGATTGCATGACTTTTGATTGACTTTTGGAATGAATTAGAGTAGACTGAGATGTTCCAACTAATGTGCTGTTATACGTGATATTTGATTGGCCATAATTGTGTTCTAGTTGATCGTTATTCGTTAATGATCGTCCATTTAGGTTAGTATTTAAGGAATTTTCAATATCTGTTTGTGCATGATTTGACATATATCCTGAATTCTGAGAACAATTGGAAGCATTAACTAAATTCATGTTATGTTGAATCACAGGATCCCAATTTTCGTGAATGGAATGCGACGTTCCGTTTTTGCATATAAGATTTACATCGATTACGATGAAACCGTCTAGCAGCTCATTACAATCACTTTGTTAACAAGCAAAATAAGTTGCTTTTTTTTATGTATAATTTAAATATAAAATATAAAATAAGCTTAGTCTATTATTTAATAAAACACTTTCTGTTTATCTTTATCAGTGTTTTACAAAAGTTTATTTAGTGCAATATTCGATAGCAATAAAAATATTTCATACTCAATTAATCATTCCCTAAATAAGATATATTTTGGTTTAGTGTGTCTCTGTCCCCAGACATTTAGTAATGTTATCAAACTAGCTGATATACAAAACCGAATAATTATCAGCTCGTCAATTGATTCAACAAACAATGGAAATATTTCACAGTACAGGCATTTCTTCAATACTTTTCCGAATATGGTGAATTACAAGTAGGTTCGATTCTTGATTTTGCTGTTAGTAGTTTAAATTATATGAATAGTTAGATTTATTGTTTTATTTCTTAATAAACCCTACATTTAATGACTTTAGCTAGAAATCCCCCTTCAGTCTACACAAACTATTCAAAATACAAACCTGAGGTTCATGTTTTTCTTGTTATTCTAAATTCTTTAAAGAATTTAATCTGTTCCTCTCAGAAATCCTCCTTCCTGCCCTTTCCATAAAGCAGATTAAATCCAAAATATACTGGTGAAAACCAATGAGTTTGAATGCACCATAGGTTTCCATTCCAGGATGTAAAATAAAGTTTGCATCGCAGAATGAAATAAACATATTTCTAAATAACTGCTTTTCATTTTTATCATTGTAAATGAAATAAAATTACATTATTTGCAAGTCTGTAGTCATTTCGATAACTTAATTATACGGATTCTATATCCATTATCTATTCTTAATCTTATTTCTGTTTAACTGATATTTATGGTACAGTATTATTGACAACTCAAAAAAAATATTATTTCTGAACTTAAACATGTTTTCATTTCTATTTATATTTCCTTTTTAATTTTGGCAACTGTTTTTACTATTAAAAGGAGTTTTTAATTAGTTATTTTAATTTATTAATTAATTAATATTTTGTATATATTATAGTAAAATCAATTAAAATATTTGTGGTCAATATCTGCATTAATATCAGAATTAGTACGTTGAGTGTTGCAATACTACAGAAAATTTGCGTGTTAATTAACATGTTGATAGTAGCAGATAATATATAATTTTATCTAACCGTCAATCACCATGAGAATTTCATTGATCCTTTGGCATTTGCCAACTCATAGACGATTGAGTCTATGTGGAGCGAGATAAAGTTGCTAATCAAACAAATGAAAGGGTTATGTAAAAATTCTCTCGAAGGCTTTTTAATGAGTTTATGTTTAAGAATAATGTTTGTCGTGATGATTTTCAGCATTTAATTGATTTAATTAAAATTGGATCAACCTTATTTTATATTTATTATAGTTTTATATTTTCTATTATTCTTTAATTATCAAACAATTATCTTTTAATTACATCAGGGGGAAAATTTGCGTTAATCGCTAATTTGGGGGAGAGCCAAATATCTTTTCCGTGTTTTTTCATTAAAAATAATTGAGAAGCAAGGCATGGTCTCAATTGAAAAATGATGAATGAGATAAACTCCGCTTTATGATGTGATTCCCACGACAATCAAAGCGTTAATAAGGTCTCAGTTAGAATATTAAAAAAATCTAATTGAGTGGGTTTTGAATCTTGATATTTTAAAATAAATTAATCAGTACAGCAGTTTCTTAAATGCGATATTAAATTCTTTTGTTGAACGATAATCTCAATTAATTTTCATAATAATTGGGATTGAAACATACTCTGGATACGAATTAGAAATAAATACTCAAATAGTGAAGAAACTTTATTACATCTTATTTGTGAATCTGGATTTTTTGTGGTTATTAACATAAAAACCAATCAGAGAGAAAATTTAAGTCAATCGAAATGAGTTTAAGAGTAACTTTATCAATATTAGACTATTTATATCAATGAAATATACCTAAACATCGTAAACGTGCCATCACCTAAAACAAATTGAGTTAAATATTTACAATCAAATATTCAATAGTTTTTACTGGAATTTTATATATTTTTTATTTTTCAGTTTAGTTTTGATAAATTTACTTCAAAAATTGAATTGGAACAGAGTAGTTATTTTGGCAAATGATATGAATTTTGTAAATACCAATTTACTAAATAAAGGTAATATCACAATTCTCGACAAGCGATATGTGGAGGAATCCAAACTCACTTACAATGACACTTATAAAGTTCTAATTTTTTATCTCCATTGGTATTTACTTAGATTTATTTTAGTTCCTTGAACATGCTAAAAGAGTACATAAAGCTAGCATATTTATTATCGATTATTATAATTATGGGACTCAGACTGTTATGTGTGCAGCAGGTCATCTAGGGATGACTTTGGATAACAGTTATGCGTTTATTTTAAATCCTTTCGTTCATCCCCATTGGTGGGAAAATTCCACAATAACTCAATGTCCAAAGAACACTGCATTTATAAGCAAAGAATACTTTGTTATCATTCACGACACCACTACGGAACACCGAGATAATTATATAAAAAATAGTCCTATGAAATTTAACTATTTGGCACAATTGACTCATGACGCAATTTTATATATGGGTGTATCGTTTCACAAATTACTTCGAGAAATGCCATCAGCATTTTTGACATGGCAAGCACCAGAGGTTTCTGAGTAAGTATTTTATTATTTATTTCTGTTGTAAAATATTTTTGCACTATAAAATATAAATAAATTCAAAAATTCATACCTAAAATAGAAAAATTCAGTAAATTTTCGCAATGATTGATTTTTTTATTATTTCTATTCTTTCAGCCAATAATTAAGGTACTTTTTTTAGAAATTTGAAATTTAATGTTATCTACAGAAGTACTAAAATTACTATTGAATGGGATTTAAATTGCCATTGGATTTTACATTTATCCACTTTTACAATGAAATACTTTGGAACAGATTTATTCTATGAATATATTATGAAAAATAGGAATACAATGCAATGGTAACTTGAAAGGTGTTATTAGCATCATACAAGTATACATTAGTTCTAAAAATTAGTGCGTCTTATCTCCATGATCATTTTTTCACCCGATTAATGTTCTACAATCATGGTAGATCTTAATAGGTCCCATATTCTATATTTAAAAAAGTCTTGAGTAAACCACTGGTGAAGCAGTTTAAACGAGGATCATTTTGGAGGGATCTGCAAGACTTTTCAATTATTTCATTTCTTGTTCAGTGGGTAATTGAAAAATATTGCTTCTATGAAGTCTTTATAGAATTTTTCAATTGCAATGCTTTTAAGTCATTTGTGTTAATTCTCGTACCCTATATAAATCAAAATTCTGTAGGTGAAGTAATAACTATCCACAGTCACATTCAATTCAATCAAGTCGAACAAACCGATTGTTTCCTGCCTCAAGACAAGTTTGAATGTCTATTACATTTGTTTAATAGTAAGGGAAATATTAAATTCTGCATTTATAATAGTACAGTTTTTCGTTGGCCACACTCATAGAAATCGTACCATTATATGTCCCAAAAATATATTTATTCAAGCCAAAGTTATAAGGATAACAACAGTGACTTCAATGACTCATTAGTTATAGAAAAACTCTCAGCACGATAATAACACATCACTATAGAATATTGATATTTGTGAAAGAAATCTCTTGTGCCATTTATGAGATCAGAGAAAAATGGGCTTTCAGTCTGTCCATGTTGTGAATTGCAAAAGATAAAGTTATTTGCATTTGAGATGAATTTTCCTTGATGATACACAGTTTTTCAACCACGTATGAGTCATATAGTAATATAAAATTAGGAAGAACTATTAATGACCCTTATATAACCGGGTTTAGTGGGAAAAATTAAAATTTTATTACTAGGTTAAGTTTCCTCCATTAATACATTATCGATAATTAAGTGACAATTTTTTCTCATGATACAAAATACTTTTTTTTTTATAAATAAAATATTCTCTGAATATCGATGATTTTCCATCAGTAGTTTTATACTTTCAGGAAATATATTGATATTTTACTAAATCACGAGCAATTCTTTATTGGCTTAAATAATGTTTATAAACGGAAAATATTCAATCGCAAACATCATAGAAATGGAATTTGGCAATTTCAGCAAATAGCTTCATTTCACCAGAACATTATAATCACTATGTCACTTTTTAATTGGGAAATTAGTTTTGAAACTGGGTTACCTATTCGAATGAATAAAACAAACCATGATATTTATAGAGGAAAGTCTAAACGAGTATGTTTTAATAGATTTTTGATAAATGTTATTAAGATAAAGATATTAAGGAAAAATTGAATATTATTAATATACTGGGTTTCATGGCAACAAATATATTATTAATTTGTTGTATATCTTGTAAAATCTATAATAAGTTTTTCGCCTTCTATAAAACTTAAAATAATTTCCTATCTGAAAACATAAAAAAATAACAATATCAAATTTATAGATATTTAAATCAATTTTAGATTATATTCAGTATTAAACCAATAGATCAATAAAGTTTTTTAATTTATTTTACATCAGCTTTTTCGATAAAATAAATAAATTTTATTGACAAAAATTATTCTTGGTATTTCATTTTTTGGAAAAACCTCTACTTATTTTCCTCTTTTATTTTTTTAATAAAATAGAAGCGGAAAATTATTTTATTCAAATTAAATAGTCAACAATTTTTAAATTCAATATTAATAAAACAGCAACGTTTATTAATTATATTACAGAAATTACAGAATATCTATTACCAACAATACACTAATCTAATCGATTATAATAATAATTTATGACATTTTCACACATTTCTGGTGATATTTCAACTGGTTTAACTTCACTCAAATCTTTTAGGTCTTTGAAATTTTTTGTTCTTTTACATACGTCCAAAGAAGATAATTCAGCGGTAATATGTCAAAATAAATTATCCTGCTTATACAACTCATTCTAGGAAAAAATTCCCTTGGCACTCATAACGAATAGGAGCTTAATCTTATAGGAAAATATTTTTTAAGATCATTTGTGACCAACTTAAGCATATCTAAATAGTTTTTGCAATTTACTTTATCACGGAAAAAATGGACCAATAACACCTGACATGATAGCACGAATTTTTGGATTGTAGGAAATTGTGAAATAATTTTGTCGATTGTAATAATTTCATAAGTGATATTTTATATTTTATTTCTTTTATAACCACATAATCTAAATAACAACTCTTCTTTATATAATAAGACAAATAATCAATTTTTAATTTACCGTATATACTCGTGTATAAGCCGAGAAATTTTGGGAAATTTTTTAAGCTAATTTTTAAGCTAACATGTCAAAAACAAGATTTTGTGATTATTTAAATAATTCGTCAGATTTTAGCTATTTTTTTTTACCTCGGCTTATATACGAGTACTTGATTTTGGACAAAAAATTGACTATAAAAACTCACTTCGGCTTATATACGGATCGGCTTATACACGAGTATATACGGTACTAATTTAAAAAATTTATTAAAAATTTTATTGATTAGCACTAAATTATCACAATATTTTGGTAGATGCTCTAATTGTGATTTCAAGATGTTAATCCTTTTCATTCATTCAATCAAAAATTCCTAAATTTTTTTAATTATTTCGAATAAATATTAATTCAATTTTTTTCAAAAAATGGTGGTTCATTTAGAAGAATTTGACCCTAAAGAGAAAAAGTTTGATAACCCTTGATTTAGAGATTTTAAGTTTAATATCATTAAATAGAGCAAAGTACAAAAATCGAGTAAGACAATAATGCTTTTACGAAATAACACGTAGAAAGGATTAATGTGATGAAGCGTGATATTATTACTTCGATTAAACCGATTGCACTTTACCTTCGGAGACACTTACTAGATAAAATGGAAGAATAAATTAAAGGAATTGAAATTGGAAATTGAATTTCCAATGCTAAATAAGAATGAATTACTGTATGTTCTGAAAATACCTGATATCGCAAGCGCATATTATAAAGTCAAACTAGAAGATAATAACGATGTTTTCAACTAAGAATAAGCAAAATTGTTTTAATAGAATGTTTTTTTGAATTAGAAATAGCAACAATATATGGTACATTTAGAAATTTATGAATAACGTTGTTCGATCAATTTTATTGACCCAAAAAGTAATGCGACAGGAAAATATTTAACTTTTTATGAGGGCCGGTAACAATATTATTCCAGAATAATTATTCACGAAAATACGCTTCTGAAGAATTTTAAATGCGTACTACTGGGATACTATCTACTTATAAATAGCAAAATCAATGGGAGGTGTTTGTGAATTTTTATAACTTTAAATTGGTTCACAAAAATTATCTGTATGAAATTATGAAATTAAATTTAATTGATTAATCAAAAATATAATCTGAAACATTTACGACATATTCGCAATTCGCAATGATTTAAAGATGTGAATTTTTTTTTTCAATTTTTGGTAATTTTTTTTATTAATATTATTTAGTGATTCTGATCTAATGAAATTTTGATGTTGTAGTATTTATAAATTTTACTTGAACTATATTTAGCCATTGATTGACTACAATCAGGAATCAAATTGTCCTGTTGAACCGCTTCGTAAAATTCTTAATTGGTCTTGCACCGCGACTTTGTTATTAATAAATTTATTATCAATATTCATAATAATTATTATATTTACTGGTGCATTGCTTTTCTACTATTTTCGGCAATCTGTTCAAGTAGAAGATCGAAATAAAAAGCCTTTCGAAGATTTATGTGCCGAGTTGACTGAAATTGATGTATTTTTTGTGTTGGTTTGGGTTTTTTTTCATAGTTTTTCTAGATTCGTAGCACAGACGTTATTATTAATTTACAAGTTGGTAAAGGTGCCTTTGGGATTGTTTATGGAGGTGAGGCCAAGCAAAAAAATCATTGGGAATCAGTTGCTATAAAGTTAATTAAAAAAGAAGCAGATTATCAGGGTAAAATTGATTTTCTCACCGAAGCCAAATTGATGCGTAATCTTGACCATCCAAATATTGTCAAATTGATTGGGATATGTTTAAATCCTCCGAAACCGGTGATATATCTTGTAATGGAACTTTTAGTAAATGGAGACCTGGAAGATCATTTATTGTCTCATCGTATTACCGCTCATAAGTAAAGTTTGTTGATAAGGTGTTATTTAGTTTTCATTTAAATTCAAGAGATCCAATGAATAAATTAGTATGTCCAACGTTGTTGACAAGATTTGTGAAAGATATAACTTCAGGAGCTGATTATCTTCATCAAAATAATCTTCTCCATCGTGACCTGGCGTGTAGAAATTGTTTTCTATCTGAAGATTATATGATTAAAATCGGGGATTTTGGTTTAACAAGGCATATTAGTGATTCACACGAAAGTCAATATTATCGAGTTTCTAGGCATTGTAAGTGATTGGAATTGCTTATTTATTATATATATATATATATATAAATGAAGATTAATGAAATTGAAAAATAAATCAATGTTAAAGAAGATAAAAGATCATCAATAAATTTTTTGTCGAAAAATTTGATTTTATACAATCATATTCTTTCTCGAAACCCTGTTTCTTATATCCATTTAATTATTTTTTTACTGATTTCCTGTAGTAATTAAGCCCTCAAGCTTCTTTATTGACAACTCTTTACTACTTATTTTGAGTGATACTATTATTCCATTAAACTCTTCATTTCTGCCTACTTCTGTGATTCACATTCCACCAAAGTAATAATTCCCAATTATTTTAAAAATACTGTTTCGTTGATATTATTTTTTCTAATTTTGTTAACGAGGTAATTTTTTTTTGAAAATTTATTTTTAATAAAGTATTTTATTTTTGTAGTAATTTTAAAAATGTGTTTTATTGCGATGTTCTTTTAAATCTTTTTTTAATGATTTGATTTTCTAAAATTTTTGTTATAATTAGGTGATTTTTTAAAATTTTGTTTTAATGAGGTAGTTTTGAAAATTTTTGTAATGATTGTTTTATTGATTAATTATATGATATGTTCTTTTAGATTTTTTAATTATGATTTCTTAAAATTTTGTTTTAATAAAGTGGTTTTTTAACTTTTATTTTTTGTAATGCTTTTTTAAAATTGTGTTTTAGTGAGATATTCTTTCAAATTTTTTAATTATGTGATTTTTATAAATTTTTGTAATGAATTTTAAAATTGTGAAGTATTGAGATGTTCTTTTAGATTTTTAATTATATGATTAAAATTTTTCTTTAACCATCCAGAGGGCGCGTTGGGTCTCACAGACTCAGACGATCTTTTTCTGCGTTAAAAAAATGTAAAAGCTTGTTTATAAAGTAATAAATCTTTTAAAATTTAATATTGCTTTATTTTGCCAATCAATAAGTCTATAAATCATGAGAAAACAATATTGGGTCTGTGAGACCCAAAGCGCGCATCCATGTAATTTTTTTAGCGCGCGCTCTGCAGGGTTAATAAGGTAATTTTTTTATTTTTATTTTTGTAATAATTTTTAAAATTGTGTTTTATTGGGATGGTGAATTATTAGTTGTTTCGCGTCTGTGTGCGCTTTTTTCTTTGTTTTGGTTGTGTGCGCACACAGACGCGTAAAATTGAGAGGGTGAAAATTTTAATCTGATCTCGCGTCTGTGTGCGCTTTTCTTTTCTGTTTTTGGCTGTGTGCGCACACAGACGCGAGCAAGAGGTAGTTTTTTCAATTTTTTAAATTTAGTGAGTTGTAATTTTGAGTTTTTAGAGATTTTTATCGATTTCGAACGGATTTAAGGTTGAATTGAAGTTTGTTGAAGGAGTTCTCTTCGATTTTGGTTGGAATTTATGGAAAGTAACAAAGTTACAAATTATAGATTTAAATATAACGGGGAATTGATGGATCTCGATGATTTAATGGCAATGTTGAATAGAACCCGCAGCAAAATGGAAATAGAAACTATTTGTAAAGACGATGTTATCAGATCTAGCAAATCGCTGAAAGTTCTGGATAATGGATTCTCTCTAATCACATTATCTCGAGACCGACAATTAGTTCAATCTGTACCTGGTGAATTGAATATGGATCAAACAAATTTGTTGAACTGTGCTCAAGATCAAAATGGCCGAATCGATATTATTTTGTGTTCAGAAAGGAATAACATGAGATCAAATTTATGTGTAGCTACACAAGGACAGGTTCCAAATAAAAGGATTGAGAAGAGTTCAGCTACGAGATTGTTTAATATTACTGAAAGTACTGGAGGTGTTATGACTGCTATGATCCCTGATTATCGATCTCAAGTATGTCGTGCACAAATGGAAGCAGCTCGATGTAGATATAAACATGTATATGACAATAAAATGATTATGTGTGATGATTATTATTCTGATTATTATGAATTCGCGAATGAACATGGTAGCAGAGCGTGGTTCCGGCTAGCCAGCCGGAACAAGGTAATTAAAATGTATTATAAACTGTCTTTTTTGGGTTTATATATCTTATGTAAATATTATGTTTATTATGTGTTTAATAATATCTTTGTAATTAATAATATTTTGGTAATTAATATGTATTATAAAAAATCTTGTTCATGCATATTATGTATATATTATAATACTTTTGTAAAATTAAACATCCTCCCTTCCCTACCAAGCGTGGGAAAGTGCTGCTATGGGCCCCAGCACTCTTTTAAAGGGGGAAGCCAGGGGAACAGGGTAAAGAACAGAGCTGAGTCAAGGGTGAGGGCGAGCGGGGTAATGGGTTTTGAGTTGCGATGGCGAAGTATAAATCAAATATTTGTCAAGACTCTTACTGGTAAGACAATTACTCTTGACGTAGAATGGAAGGACACAATTGAAAAGATAAAAGGAAAAATCCAGGACAAAGAAGGAATTCCGGTAAATTGTCAAAGGTTAGTCTACGCCGGGAAGCAATTAGAAAATAAAAGAATTTTGAATGATTATGGGATAAAAGTAGGGTCGACACTTCATTTGTCACTCAGGCTGTGCGGGGGCAATGACGAAGAGATGTTAGAAGAAGAATTGTGGAAAAAGAGAATGAAAAAAGGAAAATTAACGAGATTGAGAAATAAGATTCTGAATGATATAAAGGGTAAGGATGTTAGCAAATGGTTGGAAGAATATGAAGATCTAAAGGAGAGTCTAGATGAAGAATTAAGAGATCTAAGAACGATCAGTGAAAAATTGCAAAGATTGAACATCACTGCAATCTTAGATAAAGACCTGCAAGAGATCGAGGAAAAACATAAAATAATTGGGGCATTGATGGAAAGAAAAGCAAATCAATCTTTTATGGAAAAGAAGGAAAAGGTGAATGATGATACAATCAAGAAGAATAATTCCGGGCATAAAAGAAAACTGGAAAGTCTACAGAAAATTACAATCCCTGTTTTTGAAGGCAAGATGAAAGAGTACGAACCATGGAAAGCAGCTTTTACTGCATGTGTTGACGAAGCGGAAGGTGATGAGGTTGAAAAGATGTTTCACCTGCACAAGTACCTTCACGGAGAGCCATTAAAGTTAATTGAAAATCTTGGATATTCGGCAGAGGCTTATCAAATGGCAAAAGAGAAGTTGGATAGGCGATATGGTGGAGATGAAAGGATATATTTATCAATGTTAGAGGAGATGGACCAGTTCAGGCCAATTCGAGAAGGAGATTTGAAGGATCTTGACTTATTTGTTGGATTATTAGAAACAGTCACCGTGCGATTTAAATCCACTGGGAAAGAATCCGAGTTAAAGACTGGATATCTGTTTCAAAAATGTTTGGGCAAGTTAACAACGGATCTTGTGTATAAATGGAAGAAAGAGAAAATAGAAAAGGAATTGCGGGAGACGATAGAGGATTTGAGAAGATGGATACAACAAGAAGCGGAGATCCTAAGGTCCACTAACGAGGTTGTGTATGGGACTCAACCATGCACCAGGGCTTATGATGTGTCAAGAGTAGAAGGTGTGTCTAGAGAAAGAGAAAGCTTCAATCCAGGAGGTTGGACGCATTTTACGGGGCAACCAGATGGCAGAGTTAAAAGGGGAACGGTTATACAGGTGAATAACTCTAACGGCTTTAGATCAGAGTGTGTACAATGTGGTGGTCAACATTACCTAGACCAATGTGACAAGTTTAAGCAACTCACAATTTCAGAAAGGAAGAGAGTCATCGAAGAAAAGAAACTGTGCAGGAATTGCTTCAAAGGAAATCACATGGCCAAGGAATGTCGTAAAGAATCTTTCTGCAAGGTTACCGGATGTAAGCAGAGACACAACGAATTATTAGATGAAAACGCATCAATGAGGACGGTTCAGAGTTATTTTGCGGTAACTGAAATGTTCAATGACGAGTTACGGGCATCTCGAGGAATTGAGGACACGCCACTCGACAGGAGTAAGGCATCTAATGAAGAGCAAGGAGCTCAGAGTCATTTAGATGGTCAAATATTCAATTCTGGAAGAACTAACGAATTAGTTAACGTTATGACAATCACACAAAATGTTCAAGGAAAAATGAATACGGGGGAAAAGCAAGATGAGGCTTGCCGGGCTGGTGAGATCATAAAATTATCCGACGATAAAATTGTGGAACCGAAGACAACGGAAGTGATGAGTAATTGGGAAAAAGACAAACCAGAATCAGAGGAGTTAACGCCCGAGGCGGCGGTTAATGATATGCAGGTCGACGAAGGGGAAGTTAATCGATTAAAAGAAGAACGTGATAATGTAAAAGGGGCAGAAGACTCCAGAGGGGAGAGGCAAAACAAGGAGACCAGTAGGGTATATGGGAAATCATGGGAAACTGTACGTGATAATGATCAAGGGGCCAAAGAAGTTTTGGAAAAATTGAACGAATCATCGAACAGTTTCAAACAACAAGGATCACTGGAACTCGCTTGCACGCCTCTAATGGTGCCGCGAACGCCTCTAAAGATGCACATGAAAGACAAGGTGTCGATTGTGGAATCGAAACACGAAGCAATCAAAGAACGACTTTGTAGGATGCATATAAACACATTAAGTGAAAACTGGTCACTAAATGAAAGGCAACAGGGAAAAGTGTGGAATATGGAATTGGCGAAAAATGGAGAAAGAATAATAGAGAGATTACACCCAAACAACCTGAACATGGACAGCTGCTTGGCCAAGTATGGCATTGGTGGGTGGAGAATCCACAATGATCTTTCAAAAAAGGTGCGTGGCGCGGCGGCTTATATAATACAAAGATGGGTGTGTGAGGGCTATTGGAGATTGAGCCATAAGGCAGGAAATGAAGGGGGAAAGGGATAAAATGGCGAGGGAAATGCAGAAATGAAGGGGAGAAGGAATAAAATGGCGAGGGAAATGCAGGAAATGGAGGGGGAAAGGGATAAAATGGCGAGGGAAATGCAGAAATGAAGGGGAGAAGGAATAAAATGGCGAGGGAAATGCAGGAAATGGAGGGGAGAAGGGATAAAAGGGCGAGGGAAATGCAGAAATGAAGGGGAGAAGGAATAAAATGGCGAGGGAAATGCAGGAAATGGAGGGGAGAAGGGATAAAATGGCGAGGGAAATGCAGAAAATGAAGTGGAGAAAGGGATAATATGGCGAGGGAAATGCAGAAAATGAAGGGGAAAAGGGATAAAATGGCGAGGGAAGTGCAAGAAATGAAGGGGAAAAGGGATAAACTGACACGGGAATGTATCTTCAAATTATGTTTGAGTATAAAAGAAGGAGAAGCTGATGGGGATTTGAGATTGACACTAAGGTGTCAAGGGGGGGAGGATGGTGAATTATTAGTTGTTTCGCGTCTGTGTGCGCTTTTTTCTTTGTTTTGGTTGTGTGCGCACACAGACGCGTAAAATTGAGAGGGTGAAAATTTTAATCTGATCTCGCGTCTGTGTGCGCTTTTCTTTTCTGTTTTTGGCTGTGTGCGCACACAGACGCGAGCAAGAGGTAGTTTTTTCAATTTTTTAAATTTAGTGAGTTGTAATTTTGAGTTTTTAGAGATTTTTATCGATTTCGAACGGATTTAAGGTTGAATTGAAGTTTGTTGAAGGAGTTCTCTTCGATTTTGGTTGGAATTTATGGAAAGTAACAAAGTTACAAATTATAGATTTAAATATAACGGGGAATTGATGGATCTCGATGATTTAATGGCAATGTTGAATAGAACCCGCAGCAAAATGGAAATAGAAACTATTTGTAAAGACGATGTTATCAGATCTAGCAAATCGCTGAAAGTTCTGGATAATGGATTCTCTCTAATCACATTATCTCGAGACCGACAATTAGTTCAATCTGTACCTGGTGAATTGAATATGGATCAAACAAATTTGTTGAACTGTGCTCAAGATCAAAATGGCCGAATCGATATTATTTTGTGTTCAGAAAGGAATAACATGAGATCAAATTTATGTGTAGCTACACAAGGACAGGTTCCAAATAAAAGGATTGAGAAGAGTTCAGCTACGAGATTGTTTAATATTACTGAAAGTACTGGAGGTGTTATGACTGCTATGATCCCTGATTATCGATCTCAAGTATGTCGTGCACAAATGGAAGCAGCTCGATGTAGATATAAACATGTATATGACAATAAAATGATTATGTGTGATGATTATTATTCTGATTATTATGAATTCGCGAATGAACAGGGATGTTCTTTCAAATTTTTTAATGAAGTGATTTTTAAAATTGTGTTATATTGCGATGTTCTTTTAAATCTTTTTAATGATTTGATTTCCTAAAATTTTTGTTATAATTAGGTGATATTTTAAAAATTTGTTTTAATGAGGTAGTTTTTGAAAATTTTTTAATGAATTTTAAAATTGTGTTTTATTGCGATGTTCTTTTAGATTTTTTAATTATATGATTAAATTTTGTTTTAATAAAGTGATTTTTAAACTTTTATTTTTTTGTAATAATTTTTAAAATTGTGTTTTATTTAGATTTTCTTTCAAATTTTTTAATTATGTGATTTTTAATTATTTTGTTTTAATGAAGTGATTTTTAAAATTGTGTTATATTGAGATGTTCTTTTCGATTTTTTAATTGTATGATTAAAATTTTGTTTTAATAAGGTAGTTTTTTAAATTTTATTTTTGTAATGATTTTTTAAATTTTTTTTTATTGAGATGTTCTATCAAATTTTTTAATTAAGTGATTTTTTTAAAATTGTGTTATATTGCGATGTTCTTTTAAATCTAGGGACTCTGCCCCTTTTCGCTTCGTGGGGTTAATGTTAAAGTTAATATCCAAGGTATTCTTGGACAGGAGTAATTAATATAGAACGATAAGTACAAAAAAATAAATACTTCATAAAAAAATTAATAAAGAATTTTAAAAAAATAATAATAAAATTAAAAAAAAGTAAAAAACAATAAAAAAGCTTTTTTATATATAGAGATATGATAAAAATTTCTGTTTTAATAAGGTAGTTTTTTAAATTTTATTTTTGTAATGATTTTTAAATTGTGTTTTATTGAGATGTTCTTTCAAATTTTTTAATTATGTGATTTCTAAATATTTTGTTTAAATAAGTGATTTTTAAAAAAAAATTTAACGTTATTTTGATTTAATAAAGTATATTTTAAAATAGTTTTAGTGAGTATATTTTTAAATCCTGTAAATGAATCCAATCGGCATAATTTTTATTAATAAATTTTTCATTGTTAAAATACAAAATGTCAATAAAGTATTTCTTACAATGAATAATACAAGTTCACAATTATATAAAATTAATAATCATTAAGACATTTTCGATTTATATAGCAACTAGTTGACAACAACAAATTACGATAATGACTGTAAAATATTTGACCTTTGATCTAGACTGGTCAATGCATACAATTCTCCGTGGCATTTGAAGCAAGCGATAATCTCTGAATTTTTTTCTAATATTTTACATTTTTTTCTTTTTATTTCTTAATTAATATTTTTATAGTTTTCCTCTTTAATTATAAGTTGTTTAACTTTTCAATAACTTCTTGATAATCTTTTTATTTCACCTAGTTGTTCTTCCTGCACGCTGGATGCCACCAGAAGCTGTTCAATTCGGGTATTTTTCAATCCAATCTGACATCTGGTCTCTAGGTGTGATAATATTTGAAATCGCTACGTTTTGTTCCCGACCGTATTACAACGTCAGTGATGAAGAAGTGCCTGAACTTGTTAAGCGTAATACAATGCCCTTAGTCACGTATCTTCCGGAAAATTGCAAAGGATCTCATGTGTATTGATTAATTTTTATATATGTTTCATTTTAAGATGAATTAAATTTCTCCAGGTATAAATTAATAGAAAAATGTTGTCAATATAAAAGAGATGAACGACCTGAATCTATGAAAAATATCATTACATATTTAGACGAAAATCCCGAATGTATCAAACCGTATTTGACCATTGACCCCCCTCAGCACCACATAGTCAATATTGGAAATTGCGATAAAAACTGGGTAATAAATTATCGCTTGGATATATAATATATAAAACTTCATATTTTCAAGTAAACCGCTTATAAATGCTCATTATTTAAAAATGTATTGATATAAGCACAAATTGAATCAATACAATTTAAAATCAAAAATCTATTTATAATTGATTAATCATTATATATTTAAAATATCTATTTCCATAAAGATTATAGTTTACATAGAAAATGGTAGTTCATGCAATGTTTCCTCGTGTTATCTATCTGGAGTGTGACTTGATGATATTTTTAAAAGGAAAGCAATATATTAGGTAAGCAATATTAGAAAGCAATATATTTTATCTTCAATATTCACATTTTATCACACTCCAGTAGTGCTGTACCGAGCAGGCATTTTGCCGAGTATTTGAAGCGGTATAAATTTTTTTTACATTTTTGAATTTCTTGAAATTTTTATAATTGAATAAATTTAATGATTAATTATGGGATTCGAAGGATGTTTATTCACTTAAACACTTTATTGTTTATTGTTCAATTTAGTAAATTTAATGAAATTTTTGCAGTGATTACAGTTTAGATCACTGAATGACACCGATGATTCTTCTCGTGAATTTATTTGATTTGATCTCACTGGTGGCACATAGAAATTATTATAGAATTCAAGTGGATATTTTTTTCAATACTCGGCATCGGTGCCAGTGGCGTGTCGAGTACCGAGTATGCCAGAATCGGCAAAACCGAGTAACCGAACAGATATTCGGTTCTGTCTTACATTCCAGTGCTATTTTGATATTAGAAAGAAAGATGTATGATCGATTAGGTGAAAATTATCAATAAAGCTGTACCAATGAAATGAACTAGAGAAAATGAGTAAAAGTAACATGAATGTTGTTCCAGAAAGTTCGAGTAAAAGAAATTTGAAAACGAGAAGAAAATAAAAAAGTCTATAAAATAAAACAGTGAAACAAATAAGTTCGATAGATAATCAATTAGCTGAAACAACAGTAAATTTTCTTTGAATGACAGAACTCAAATTAGATTAATGGAGAAAACGAAAAATGAAACGAAAATGCGAACGGAATATTATATTAAATTTAAAAAATCCATTTCGAATCAAATTATTGTTTAAGCTATTTATCGCGAATATTGAGTATTTTCAAATCAAAGTAAGAAATGCAACTAGATCGATTTCATCGATGGTCATTCATTATTACTCGTCAATATTCTTTCCTAATTCTTTCCTAAGAGTTGTAATGAACACTTAATAACCATTGTTGCAATATTGAATCGTTTTGTGTCATTGAAAACTTGTAATCAATTGTGCTGATCAATAAAAGTTTGTATTGTCTAGAATTCGTTATTGTTTTTAACTAGGACACGCTTTGGAGACAGGTCAATAATTCTAAATTTCACATTTCACTACCGTCTTTCTCCGCTTAATTGGCGCGCGTCAATGATTCGGAACAAAAGTTTTTTGTCATATTTTTTAAAAATAATGCAAAATTCCCGAATAATTGTCGCACTCTAATTAACCCTTGCTTAAATATATTTTTAAACGAAACATAATTTTTTTTTGTAATTAATAACATAAAAATTTAATTATTAATTCATATTTTCTTGTTAAATATTTTTTTCATATTTTTGAATGTGTGAACAAATTATAAAATAATTACTCTTGAACATGTTTTTATTAATTATAGAATTCTTCTTGCAATAAATCATTTAGAATCTAAATTTTTATAGATTTAATTTATCTAAATTTTAGATAAATTAAATCTATAAAAATTATTTTTAAATTATCTATTGTTTTTTAAAAATTATTTATTTTGTTCATAATGACCTGTAATTTTTTAAACATATTCTGATTCACACGAAACGTTTTGATTATGATTAAAAAAATAATATTTCTCATCAAATCAAAACTTCTACAATGAACATAATATTTTATAATTTAACAAATGATTATGTATTTAACATAAACACCATATATAAGTTTATTTTAATTAACAAAATAACATAAAAATTTTTCCAAGTTAAAAAAATCAATTTATTGGCGTGTGCCAATTAAGCGAGGAAAGACGATAGTGTCATCTACTGAGATAAAGAAACATTTTCTCTATTCAAAAATCTATATCGAGTGTTGGGAGTTTTCGGTCCACATCCTGTGAAAATATGTTATTATGTGTAACAATAACTGTTATACATTTGTTGAGGATACCTAAATAATAAAGAATATTATAAGTAATTAGAATTACTTGGAGAATCGCACTCGGAAACTTGGAGAAAACAGAAAAGCAAAAAAATTAGAAATAATGAAGGAATAACAAAACAAAAGAAATCCAACAATAAAGTTGAGAAAGCAAAATCGGCATTCCGAACTTTCTGTGATAACGTGGGAAATAGGAAAAATATGCCAGAAAATCCTGAGTGCCGAACTGCTAGGGCAACACGGGAGTTGGAAAAAATATGGGAAATGCCAGAACCAAAAAAATTGTCAAATTATCTCGAGTAACGAACTATACGGTGATAACATAGGAGCTATACAAATTATGGAGAGACAGGAATGAAAAAAAGCGATTTATCATTAGCGTCGGACAAGTGCGCACTATAAAACAAAAGAAAAGTTAGTGGTCAAAGGAAAAATTAAAAGGATAGCCGAGAAATAATTCGGAATTGGAGAAATTAAGTGAGAAATTAGAAATTGAAACTTTGAGAAAATATTGGAACTAAACGGTGTCACAAAACTGAGTTCAATAAGAAAGATTTAAAGTATACTGAATAAATTCAAGTCAAAGCAAATGAGAGTTGAATTCAATTTACCAAATTATTGAGTCAAATTAGCGGTTAGTGATTATTGTTCAGTAATTGGGAATGCTACGAGTAGAGCTATTCCTCACGTAGTGTCGCAGTAAGTTCTGTGTAATTACCTATTTGAGTATTGTTATAATTCGTGAAATCCATTAATGTTTATATTGTCTGATAATTGTTATTTTGTGGATGAAATAAAGCACGCTTTGGAGTCAGAGATTTGATTTGTAATCTTTAAATATTACCACCAACACATTATTAAATATGTATTTTACACTTTTTGTTTGCTTAATTTAAAATTTCCAATGCTTTGAATTTCGGCCTTATTGGTCAATAAATCGGTTTGGACTTCCGCAATATATATTAACGTAATATTTTTCAAGAATCAAATGGATAGCAGTCAACGAGCAGATTCTTTAGCCAGTGGTGGATTATCAAGATTCAAATCGAGTTCCAGATCTAGAAATAGTGCAGGGAATTGGGGAATTTACACTGACAGTCAAAATAATTTTGAATCGTTTTTCCTGAATGAATCTGAAGTAGAATTTAAGGAAAATTCTGAACAAATTCCATTCATGCCAAGTGAAGACGAATTTTTGACTTTGAGCCATTCGACCAATCGAATTGGATCTAAGAAACGTCACAAAAGTGGAAATAAAAAATCTAGTTCCAATTTAAATAGTTCAAAGTATTTTTCTTAACAAGTTTTTCTTTGATTATCTAGAAAATTATTGATTTTAGATCTAGATCTTCTGATTTTATGGCTAAAAAAATAGAAGATGATCAAGAACCTTCCTACGTCAGTTGCCCAGATCAGGATAACATTCACCACATATTGGGTGACATGGATCCTCAGGATTTCCCATTAAATGATGAGGTTGTAAATTTCTTACGATCTGCTAGTGGAAATGAAAGATCGATCTCATCGGGAAAGCGCATTAAATCGTTTCGAAATGGTAAGATTGTATATAGTGGGTCGTCGAGGAACCGAAAAGTTCACATGAATAATACATCAAATAAAAACAAATCGAAATTGCTTTCAATGCACGGATCTGGAATGAAGAGGTTTAATGAACGCAATGGGTTACATCACGAGTTAGTTGCACCGCTTTTGTTTGATAGGCCGGGAAATGTTTCAATTCAACCAAAAAAATCTAAAGGTTTTAAGTCGATGATGAATGATGAAATTTGTTGAGATGTGATATATCTGTGTGTGTGTGTGTGTGTGTGTGGTCATTTGTTTCTCGATATCTATCATTTCTTTGAGGAATTTCATCTTTGTTCTCAGCAGTTTTTGAATTTTTAAGATTTTATTATTTATTTTTATTGTTCACTCGTATGTTGCCGGGATTATCTACAGCCAATTGCCAGCCAATAGAAGATGGAATTATTCGGCCAATGAAACAGTAATAAATATCATTATATAATTAGAAAATTTAAACAATCGAATATATATATATATATAAATATATATACATATATGCTGTATATATAATGTAATCTTTTAAATTATTTATTGTTTTGGGTTTCTTCTCATAATCACACCCCAAAAAGAAATCCATGCGTGTCATGTCATAATTTGGTTAAGGTAGTCCATTCTGCTAAAAAAGGTTAGGTTTAGTTTGGAGTTGTGGCACTAATGCTTCCAGGTAGTTTTCTCCATTTACAGTTCCATTAAAAAAAACTGGCCCAATGGCAACTTCGATTGATAAATGTACCCCCAAACTGTATTGCCAGGCTATTTTAGTTCATCAGATGGTCAAATGGGGATTTTCATCAGCCCAGTACTCACAGTTATGCCTATTCACATGACCAGCTAACATAAAGCAAGCCTCGTCTGATCAAATAATTTTATCCAAAGAGTCAGGTTCTTATCCAGTTAATTGATTGCGCGTCATTTGGCAGAACTGCAGCCGACGAATTGTGTCATCTAAAAGACAATGTACTACTTTTGGTCGATAAGATTATAATTTCAGTTTACACATTAAGCCATAAAATGATGTTCTTGGTATGAATAGTTCTGTGAAAGCACGTCGTTCGGATTTCTTTGAACTGTTTATTGATGTCATAGCCACTAACTTTTCATTTTCTTTGGTCTCAGGCGTTTTAGGGCATCTGGTTTCGGAATATTACTTACTGAACCTCTTTTATCATTTTAATTCCTTAAACGATAAGTTGTTTGTAGTGAAAGTGGGGAAGTGTTAAAAGTTTTACGTAACTTCTTTACGTACAATCTCGTTATTTTCAGACTTCAAATACTGCTTTAATATCTATTTGCTTTTGATTTAAGTTATTTGTTATTAACACTGAAATTAAACAATATTAGTAAGGATAAAGAGTTTTATGAAAGTTAGAATTATACTCTGGGGAATGTTTTATATTAGTATTACTAACCAAGTAAATTCAACAAAAACGGAAAAATCAATATAAGAAAAGAGAAATTGACTGACTTTTAGACAATAATTATTATGTTTAATTCCAAAAATGTCGAAATAAAATTTTGTAAAAGTATAAAATAAGAACATATATATATAATTTTATGTATTTTGCACTATTTTAAGTAGTGTGATATTGACACTAAGAAACAAATATAATTTCAAAATCGAAAATAATATCAGTTATTACATATGATCGCGTTGAAGATAAAGGTTCTTAATGTGCTGACAAACTTTTAAATGAAATAATATGCTTTTCAAAAAGTTCCAATTAAAATTTATGGCTTCCAGCAATGCAGGACAAGTTGGAAAATGTGTGAATTCTCCAGGTTGCTTTATGAATTTTTGTTGGACTTAAGGAAATTACGCTTCCTGCTAAGATGGTTTTTACTGTGTTCATATTGATTGCGAATAAGGTGCTTTCTGTGAATGCTATGTTCTGTTTTCACTAAACGAGTATCTGTTTAAAACTAGTTTGATCAAGAAGGAAAATGCATGTAAAGTATAAGTTAAATACGATATCGAAATTTGTGTTGAGCAAGCTGATCAATTTAAATGAGTTAAATCTGCAAACAATGGGTAATTGATATGTAGTTAGCAGAGGAGAAAAAAGACAAGCCTTGAAAAACAAATTAAGTTTAGCTCCAATTATTGTAACAATTCTTTGTGGCTGCTAGTAATTGGTATTGAGAGCCCATCGAAATATTGGACCAAAAGTTAGGAACTCGAAAAATTCGATTTCATGAATATTTAAAAAACAAAATTTGGATTTATAAAGAATGCGAAAATGATGTCAAATTTCTAATTTTTCTTCTAAATATTTTTCAAAAATAAATTTTCTTTATCTTTTATTGATTTGTTCTCCCTTTCCAAAATTCGTTATTTCAAAAGTTTCAAACTCAGAAATATCACTAGGTTTACTTTTTAAATACATAATATGCAAGCTATAATTTTATGAAATATAATTCTTTTTTTTTTGTTTATTATTTTAATTAATTATAACATTAGTCAAAATTTAATTTTAATTTATTTATAATTTTGACTTAAAAAGATTTCTGGTATATGTTCTGAACCGATAACAATAGAAGAACCTTACGAAAATTATGGAAATATTAAAAAAATCATTACTATTTTGCAGATGCAACTCTATAATATAGAATGAAATTGTTAGTAATACAACTGAATAATTCTGTCCAAAGTAGTGAACGAATAAAGTTGAATATTTTTTAATTCTCGTGGATTAAACAGTTGACATTCCTTCTAGTAAATTAATTATTTCTTTGTGCTCCTTACATTGATATTCCAAAAGTGTAGTAATTTACTGTTGAAGTACTTGGTGAGATAATGTTGTGACTAAAGTTGTGGGAAAATTTTGCTTGTATGGGACATACATAGCCACGATGTGCAGTAAAGGATTTAGTTGAGTAGCACCAATATACCGGTATTTTAATGACGTTCAATTTCATTTGAAATCACGTATACGTACATTGGCTCACAGTTGAATAAATATTAGGCTTAACAATTTTTTGTTGAAGGCAAGTGCTGAAGGATATCAAGCATGACTGTTGCATCAACCACATGCATACCTAAGCGGTTTGGACACGCTGTTACTGTATGCATGGTCGAGTACATAAGAAAAGGTGAGTCTTCTGTTTCAGACTGAACTGCTGGTGTATTCCTAAACTTTCTTGATTGTTGATATAATGTGTAATGATTCGAAATAGTGGAATAAGAGTTCCTGTTGGTTGGATTTCTTGTAAACGGAGAATGAGGTAATAACATCTAGTTATAATGACACACAAAAACAATACAAACAACTGAAAACGAAAGAAGACGAAAATTATTTTAATGCATTAGCACGCTAAATTCACAATAACAGTTCCTTTAATTTGAAATCCAAAGCATCCAAATTGGCATTAAATATAGAACGCTGGACTGAAGTTTTTGTCTCTAAGTATGAGGCGACATGAAGTTCAGCTAACCATCGCACTTTAGCTTGTTGACGACGGAGATGCTGGGTTTTGTAAAATAGTTTTTAACACAATTGCTAATAAATAGATTATTTTTATAGTTTAATGATAGACTGTTTTTACACATAAGAATGTCAATGATAACGTTAAATTTTGATTATTAGTTATTTTCTCAACGAATTTATTATTCTGAAAATCTATGTCTATTTTCAATGGGCAGGATATCCCACCTGTCTCAGTTGGTTTTTCACTTGCAATGCTTAATTCTCGTCATCCATTCATTTGATGTTGGTTTGGTTTCTGGAGTTTGAGGGCTACCCTTTGCTTGTTAATGTCCGTTCAACACTACTTGAATTTTATCATTCATAAAAACATTTACCCCTTTTCCGACCTATGCCTTGTATGATACAATTATTTCATTATTACAAATCTGCATTTGAAAGTGATTCGTTTTGTTATTAAGGTATTTTGTTTCATCTTGAGATTCTAATTTTGACCCTTGATTGTTTGTATAGGTTCCATTACCATGAAAAGGTTTCTGTAGATTCCCATTTTTGACAAAAGATTTTCAATTATCTGATTTTGGAAAATGATTTTGATTTTCTGCTGTTCTCTAGCTATCCAATAAACATTACAAATGGAAATTGCATGGGTTTTCTTTTCAAAGCCCCTTCATAGTTTTCTCTCATTTTAACCACTGATTCAGTTTTTTGTTTAATTAGCTTCTCCAAACTCCATTCTCTTTAATACACATTCCCACATGTTTATGTAAAACTCTGCTCATTTTTTTAATTATTTCCTCTTGTTTTTCGACATCTAAGCGGTCATATGTTCCGATTTCCAACCAAATATAACTCATAATTGTTAGTACCATATCTTTATCTATTTCTTATGTCATCACCCTGGTTATCACAACATTATCGCAAAACTCCATATTTTCTTTTACTTGTCTTAACACTGCGCAAAATCTCTTTTTAATTTTCTTAACGATTTTCCTCACGTATTCTTCTGCTTGTAATTTCTCTGCTGATTTACCATATAAATCATTTACTAGAACACGTACAACTTTCTTAGTTTTCTCTGAGTCCTTCTGATCTCTCTCCTCTTAGAATCTCTGTAATATCGTATATCTCATTTCATACAAATTTCGGCATTGTTTTTCTTTTATATCATTATCCAATCGTTATCTCTATCATATATGTCTTATTTTTAACTTCATTTTTCATCTCATTTTCAACAATAATCTCTTTAGTTTCATTTTCTACTTCATCTCATTTCTTGTTTCTCGTACGTCTCATCATTTTTATCCATTATCTCATTTTCCTAATTATGTAATTCAATTTTAAACCTTTCTTCCACTTCCTTTGAATCCACCTGTTTCACCGCAATTAATTAAATTTGTGGCGGTTCCTGATTCGTCAAAAATCCATTTTCATCGAGCTTTCGTGGTATACAGTCACAATCAAATAAATACTCATCATCGTCTAACTCAAAACCTTTATACGTTAACATTATTATTCCCTCATTGCCCAAAATTTCTGCTACTTTTTGCAGTATTTTACTCACTTTTGTACACCAATGGTCGTCTGTACATTCTACTCCTTTGTACATTCTACTCCTTCTACTCTGTACATTCTACTTCTTTTCTAAATTCTTGTCCAAATTTTCGAATAAACGATTTTATCATTTCACTATATTCATTTTTACAATTCACAAGGTCTGACACAACCTAAAAATTTTAATTTATTTTCCAATTCAAGTTCTAAATTCAGAATATTATTTAATTCATCATTAATATCACCTGTATTTCCCTTGAACAACGCTTCATTTAATTCCAATTTGATTCTATCGACATCATATTTGACTTCTTCATTGGCAATCATGCTCATAATTTGTATCACATTTTCAACAGCGGAGATCAGTCCATAATCTACCAAAAAATTTGTTGTCTTCCAACATTTGGCCCATAAATCTAAGTTCCACTGCACAAACTTCACACTTGTGCATTATTTCTCGCTTTAGCTCGTGCACTTTTTAGTATGCTTCAATTTTATAATCGGATTTTTTTGCCGTTTGATGCATTTGTTTTGATGAATATCGGGTCTAACCATTTAATTTTTCGTAGAGATTGGCCAAATTCTTTCATAAAGTTTTTGAATGCCTTTCGCTTTTCCGCATTTGATGCATAACATTCTGTACAAGGTTTAATAACGGTTTTAACTTTTGTTAAACTCAACAGTATTTTGGTTAGCTTCCCAAACACCTCTGTCAATTTCTGAGAGTTTGCGTCAGGTTCTTTTACTAATTTTCTAACTTTGTTAATAAGTATAGTACTCTTTTCACTTTGCATATCAGTTTTAACTCTGTTTCTTATAACATTATCAAGTTTTGATTCATCTTTCCTCAATTTTCGTCTTGTCATCTTATGAGCATATGTTTCTTCATCTGATTCATATTTTGCTATCAATTTATTCAATTTTTGATTCAATTGTTTAACACCGTTCTCGATTTTCTCTCTAAATTTATCTGTTTGAACATAAGCAACGTTATTCTTTGACTGGCTTTCACCTTGAAATCTAATTGTTCGTTTCAAAATCTGTCTTTGAAATTTATCGAAATTCTTGGGACAGGATCTTGCAATATGTCCGTAATTTCTGCACGAATGACATTGAATTTGTATATTTAAATTCACATTGTCTCTCGTGGTGATGGTGAAGTTGATAGTGATCTTGATCTTGAAAACAATTTCTAGAAATATATCTTTTTCTAGCACAGCGATAGCATTGGACCTCATTAAAATGTTACTTAAAAATTTTTTCCTCGATCATGTTTTTGCCAATCTGGACTCAATCTCCTGAGTGCTCTTTCAGAATTATTTTTAAACCAACACTGGTTTTTATAATGACCAATTTTTTTACAATGTTAACTCTGAATAATTCTAGATCTCTCAGTACCTTGTGAATTTTGGCTTACTCTTCACATTATTTTCGTTTCTCCATTTGGGCAATGTGCTTTTTGATCGTTGGAATCTATTTCCTGATTTCCAATTATCTTGGGTTGGGGTTATTGATCTCTCCCTTTGTACCGGAATTATAGCAAATACCTCAGATTTATTATTAGTGCTCTTTAGATTTAATTCAATTTTCATAGCCTTTTAAACTAGTTCATAGAAACAGTCATAGTCTACACAGCACAATGCCCTTTTTTTCTCTTTTTTTACTCCTGACAAAAATTGGTCTTGAATCAGCTCCTGCATCTGTTGGGCTAATCCTGGTTGTTTTTCATCTTCCTCAAATGATTTGCTAGCAAGGGCTGATGATAAGTGATACGCAAATTATTTCCTTTGGATTTTGGACTCTATTATAAACTTTGTGACGCATTAATCTTTTAATATCTCCTCCAATAAGTTTAGCAGCCAACGCATCTTTCAACTTGGCCCATTCATTCCCGATGATTTTCCTGTCGATTTGTTGCCAGGTCTCTCTAGCTGCTCCTTTGAGATATAAGGGTAATCTCTGAATCATGATCGCCTGAGAGTAATCGCTCATAAAATCAACAAAAATAGTTGGATCTCCTCCATATTGTTCTACTGGCAATCTTTGACAACTGGCAAAATCATTATTTTTTTTAACAACTGAAACTGGCAAATCTTCACTACTCATTATAGGTTCCTTTTTATTCTTGCTTCGTAAGTTATATCAAATTGCACAAAATCTAAATTTCAAATTATTACAACAATAAATAATTTACCTTTTCGCAATCACTTTAATAATTTCAATTTATACACTTTATTTTTACAATTTTTCTTTTCAATACTCTTTTCACCAACTTCTGCGCACGTTGGTGTAGTGAGCCGTTAGACGGTCTTATCGAAATTTATATAAATTTAATATGATGTTTGAAAGAGAAATGGATTACAAATCAGATCAGTCTTTTAATGAACCAAATGATCCATCTAACATTCAAGAAGACACAACTCAGTGTTTATTGAAAAGATTCAATACGGAAACCGACAAAACATTTCAAAGAAAACAAATTTCAAGTCTAATAATAAAAAAATGACTACGTCTATCAACTCTAATGATTTATATAATTCTGGTCTTTCTAGCAGCGATTGTGCTAGAGATTTATTACAGTATTATTTGGAATTTCGAATTTTAAATCTCATTAACATCAGACATTCGTGATGAATAACAATTTGATTTAATTTACTTTTACTTCAATACATTTAATGGTAAAAAGATTATATCTGATTTTCTTTTGTTTATCTAAATTAATTGACTTTATATACTTTTGCGGAGTTTAAAATAAAAATTATATAGTTGGACTTATTTGTTAATTAATTTTAATTTTAAATTTGTAAATGTCGGAATTCGATGATTATTCTTTTCTCAAAAATGCTAAAACTCTTAATCAAAGTAAATTTGGATAGGGGATTTTATCCAAAGAAAACAAAGCAAATACGAACCACATTACCGCCACAGTTGGGCTCACCAAAATATGTTGGGTTAGTATTTGTAAGTTAAAATTCTTACTCTGACTCCAAGCGTGTCTTTGACTGACCCAAAAATAACACTTGACAACAGAAATCTTTATTGATAATCACAAATAATTTTCACTTTACACTGAAAATCAATTCAACACTGCTCGGTGATTATGCAATGCTTATTGCAACACTCAGTGATGAATAGCACTCGTGTACAACACCGGATTGAAAGATCACTAACTACTGATTGGTTTATCGACTGGGACTTTGAGTTGGTTGTTTTGTTTGACCTTCTTTGACAACTTTATTCAAATATTCAAATAACTTCCTTTCTTTTATTTCTCAACTAATTCTTTTCTACAAATTTTCCCCAACAATTATTCTTCACAAATTGTCTTCCAATAAATTTTCGTCTGAATTGTCTAATTTGTTGTCTCGGTTTTGTGTCCACCGGTTTGTCTTTCTATAGCTTGTTTTATTTGTGGCACTAGAGATAATCAAATGTTTTCCACTTTCCTTTCTCCCGCATTGCCTGACTGTTCCCATTTTATCTCTGACAGATGTCGAGATATGTTTTCCTTTTTACTTTTTTGTTAGGCAGACTTCTACCGGCAATTCCGCTATCTTTGACAAGCTGTCAAGATACGGTTTTTCCCATATTTTTATTTTTCTGGTATTTGAAATTCCTCCTTCGTTTGTACTTCTTAATTAACAATGAACTTTGTTTTAATTTCTTTTATTTGATTTTTCTTTTTACTTCCGTTTTCTTTTCCGAATTCTCATAGATCGTACCGTTTGTCATGACGATCTTCCCCCAGGTAATTTACTTATTTACCATTTAGGTATCCTCAACAATATATATATATATATATATATATATATATATATATATATATATATATATATATATATATATATATATATATATATATATATTGTTGAGGATACCTAAATGGCAAAAAAGAATAAAAGATAAAGCCATAAAGATAAAGCAACATGATTTTACATTTAAAATAACAATTGCAATTAAAGAAATAAACGACAAAAAAATTTATAAACCATTTGAAACAGTGTATAATATTTAAAAAATTACAATAATATTTATTTTTAATGGCAACCAATAGCTCTTTTGAACACTTTTGAACAATTTCAGAAACAACCACAGTGAATCATGAGAGCACTAAACGTTTGCGTAAAGTATCTTCATCTTTGATAACACGATTGGTCGCTTCAAGCGCCTTGTCGGTGCTTGGTGTAAACATTTCCAGACCTTCATACCAACCGTTCTTTGATGACAACCATTCATTTGTAAAATATTCGAGGAATCTAGTTTCATTTTTCCATTTCTTTAAAAAAAACTGCGTTTTCATGTTAAATTGTTTTGTATCTTTTGAAATCTGCAATATCTCAATATTTTCCATTAGAGCCTTTTGTGATTCTTTGCTTTCAACCAAATTCAATAGTTTTTTATCAACACACCGTTTCATGTGTGCTCATCATATAACCATATTATTGCTTTCAAAGACCTTTCGGAATGAATTTCTTATTGCCTCTGAGCCGTGTGCAATCAATATTAAGTCTTTCGTCTCCGTTAAATAACCATTATCTGTTGCACCATTTTGTAGACTTTTGAAAACAAATTCGAAATCGTTTTGCTTTTTATTGGAGGACACTGCAAAACCGTATAGATGAAACTTTTTGTCAATGTCAGTTGTACAAACTATCAACAAGGGAATCCTTGCCATATAATCTTATTAGTTGCATCTACATGAATTCGGTCGGTTGGAAATCGCTGTATTTGATAACAAGTGCTTCGTTGTAATGCAAAATTTGAATTTACTACATTCATCACCTTCATCTACATCGTCATAATCATCAAATTCCTCTTCATATTTTATTTCATATGCTAATAATGTGTCGTTATCATCTGATACTCAATGTTTTTTTACACCAAGCTTCTAATTCACTTAAACTTATACTAGATGTTCCATATTCTTTGTTTTTTAACGGCGACAAAAAATTTAATAGTTGCTGTTTCGTTGGAACTGGTAATGACTTTTCAGCAAGAAGTTCTAAAATGCGCTTTGGCTTGAATTTCAGTTTGATTAACTTGCAAGTTTCTTTCTTTGTCCCTTCTTATATGCCTGTTGTTCGTAGTTGTTCATTTTGATGTTCATCATTTGTAATAAACATAGTTGCAGTTTCATTGTCACTGTGATATAGCAAATGAATAGCGGTTTGACATTGTTTCGAACGTCATTTTACTTGATTACATCTGTAGTATACTCTCTTGACTTCACTTTTAATATTTGTCATTGAAATGCTCCAGATTCCATCACTCTTTAAAGCTTGTTCCTTGTTCTTGTAGGTCTTGAAAGGTACCCACTCTCTTCAAGTTTGTTTTGAACGTTTTGTATCAGAAGGTGTGTTGTTTTGAGTATTGTCTATCTCCTCTTCTATATCGCTTGAATAGTGTACTATGTGTTGTAATTGAGCCATTTAAAGCTTTGAATTTGAAATACTGTTAATTACAAATTAATAATGCACGGATAACAAAAAAATGAACCTTAAAATAATTAATGCCCATAAAATATTAGCCACCACTAAATATAAATAACAACCATTCAATATAATTAATGATAAATTTCTTTAATTTTTATTAGTGCTCATTTTAATATAATTAATGCTTGATAAATATTGCTCAAAAAACCTTGTGACACACTGCAGCACATGCTTTTTTAGCGAGAGAATAAATCTAGCTCATTTTGACCTGAAAAATCTTTAGGCTTTTTAACGAGGATATTTTTTCTTGTTTTTGTACTCTGTATGTAAACTCAGATTTTATGATTTTTATATATTAATGAGAGCAGTATTTTTTGAAGAGCCGCTATTTCTCAATTCCTATTTTAGATTATAGATCAATGTTTTGTTTTTTTTATTCAATACGAATTTCCGGTTCAGCATATTTGAAAAAAAAAACAGATCAAAGGTGAAAAACTTAAAAGATTTCAATGATAATTGTCTTAATTAATTAATTAATTTTTTTATGTACATGAAAATAGTCATGATTGCGCATTTTCATTTTTATTACCACGTGTGAAACAAGTCAGCTTAAGGGTTCATGTGAAAATTATTACTCTGGTCCCTACTGATTCGCAAATCACGAGTTTTGAATAAATCATTTGAAAGGGAATTTGATATAAACTTTGAACTTTAATTTTGAATTAAATAAGTACATTCACTTTATGAAATGGACAAATTATCTAAAAATGGATAAAAATGTAGATTTTTACTATCAATAATGTTATCTGATTGCATGTACAATTTCCTTTACTCTGATTTCTTTTTCAATTATTGATTAATATTTTGTTTTATATTTTTTTATTTTATATCTCTGCGTTTGCTGATGAATTCGAATTTATTCACTCTAATAGTGACAAAAATGTACAAATTTTAAAATATTTTTATTAGATGATAATTTAATTTTATTGGTTCTTTTTAAAAAAAGAACATTTATATCTAACATAGAATGACAATTTCTTTTATTGCAATTTTACTATATTTTTTATTTTTTTCTTACTGTTTTTATTTATCTAATTTATTTTTAAAGCACTTATTTAAATTTAATTAATTAAGTTTTTTCAATGCTGTGTAGTGCCTCTAACTAGCACTTTTATCAATTTAATAATTGAACTTAAAATATACTATTAAATTAATTAAATTAAAAATTAAAAATTAAAAACAATTGTTTAAATAATCCTTTACCTTCACTATTTACAAAAATCATCATCAAATTCAATTTAAAAAATCATTAAATTCAAACATGTCTAACGAAGTAACTGAAGTTGTCACTGAAGTCGAACAAGTTGAAGAAGTTGAAGAATCATCAAATCGAGTCAAAATCAATGGATCAAATATGTCAGAAATACAGGAAACAGAAACCTTTGTCTTATTCACAATGATATCTCTGATGATGTTCAAGATCTTCAACAATGTTAATTACAATAAATTCTTTGTTCAAATTAATTGTATGTCTCTACATGCTGGTCAAAATTTTATTTTACTTATCCCAATGCATTTATATACCTGGATTTTCCTAACTGTTATATCCTCTTAAGAAATATTTTGCCCTTATACTATCTGGAATTCGTTTTTAATAGTTTCTTCTTTTTTCCTCTAGGATATTTCTTTTAGTAACATTCAAAATCCAATTTAACTGTAAACTGGTTCCAAAGTGTTTCACAAAAGTCTAAGTAAATGTAATTTATTCTTGATAGTAAAGTATTCAAATTTTTAAAAAGAATTTTAATTTGAACATAAAAATTTGACAAAGTTTATAATAAAATGAATCTAGAAAACCTTTTGAAAATGTTTTGAGAACAAAACTTACATTAAAAAATTTGTAATCGTTGGAATGTTAGTAGAGTTTCATTATGGCTTAGCTCTGAATTTTGGTCCTCGTGTTCAGTAGGGCAATCAGAGAAAAAACCAACAAAGCAAAATTTATTTATTGATCACAAAAAATCATTTCGTTCACAATAATTTCCTATAATACTCTGGGTAGATTTCTAACGGATTTCATCTTAGATAAATCTGCAATCCGATTGTTTGTTATTGGCTTTAGCTTTATGTAACTCTCATTGTCCTGGCGAAAGGTAATCAATTTCTCCATTTGTCGTTCTTATTTATATAAATTGGTTGTCATCAATCACCGTGGTTAATTGCTCGTGTCAGGTCCACTTTTCGGGACAACCAAAGAATTATTGAAACGATTCCCTCTAAAACGATTTATGAAATTAACTAACTTGCCAACTACAAATTTTCATAATCATTTATGAGTTTTCTTTGAATAATAAATGAGATTAATAAGTTAATTAATTTATTTTATGTCCTGTAACTTTCGTCATTTAAAAATTATATTATTCGTCTTCAACTACTAACTTCCTATCGGTTACCACTTTATCTTCCGAAGAATATTTTTAATTTTGTGAATATTTAATTAACGATTAATTAATTTTTACCAATATCCTATTTTCCATTTATTTTGTGCATTTTTCTGTAACCCTGCACAATTCTTGAAGAGTGGTTTTGTTTTTTCTTTAAAATGTTTTGAAGGTGAATTTATAACTTATATTGTAACTAACAGCCTTCGAATACATTTGAGGCTGAAATTTCTGTAATAACTGAATAAGATGAGAAGCTGAGAATGCTACCAGACCCTCAAATTTGATTCTTTTTATTTCAATATTTTCATCAAATATTGAGATATGGCCGTCACAGGTCTGTATTTGGTATTTTTGTTTATAAATATTTTAGTTATCTAAGCATAAAATTAGCACGATTGAAATTATTTTCAAAAAATAAGTAACTAAATTATTGTATTTTTTGTTAATATTTTTTGGCTTCATATCATATTTATGAAAAATGACAAATATATTTTGAAAATTCCGGAATTCATTTTTTGATCAATTTCTCCAATTGAATGATGGAGTGAAATGTTTTCAGCTTTTTTTTCATGATTTCGGCCAGATTTTATAATATTTCAGTTATTTTACCTATTCTATTTACAGTTGCTAGATGTTTCCTGAAAATATATTGAACAAGAGGCTTGGAGTGGTATTATTAACAAAATACTGGAAAGCCTCTCTTATAATTCTCTTGGAAAATAAGTAGAGGTTTTTCCAATAAAAGTGATTTATTTTTTCGAAGAAACTTGAGATGTAAAATAAATTATAAACCTTTATTGGTGGTTTGATTTAATACTGAATAATGATATAAATATGTGTTAATTTGATATTTTTTTATTATTTGTTTTTTATTATATGAAATTTTCATATTTTTTGAAATAAAGTAGTGTGGAATCATTTGAATTTCGAGGATTATTAGAGTTTTAACAGTACATTAATTAAATTTATTAAAATTTTATGAATATGTGACTAATTTTAATTTACAATTAGTTTCAATTTTCAAAATTGTATATCAAATAATTATTTCATCTCGGATTTTACACTTTATTATAGAACATTTGGTTATATGAAATAAAAAATTAAATTATTTACTTGCATAAAAAAAGTAATTTAAAATCTTTAATTCTTGAAATCAAAAACAAAGATATTGTTATGTCCGTTATTTTACTTGTAAAACATAACCGAAAGTCGAACGACTGATCAAATTGTGCCATATTTTGAGTGACAAAGAAATTTTGTTTGTATTGAAGTATTTAAAATTTTTTTTTATTTTTTTTAAAATTTTTTTTAAAACATTTATTTTTGCCTATAAATGATAACTGTAATATTCTTAATTTATCTCCTTACTTAGAATGTATGAATTTTTACTATAAAGTTAAATTACTATGAAGCCTGTAGTAGATTGTTATATTTTTATTGTTATTATTGTTTTTAACAAATCCTCAATTACGTTCTTTTTTTACAATCGTTTTCGTTCCCGTAGTGTCGGGGAAATTAAATTTAAAAAAAACTATATTACTATTGTAAATTATCGCTATAGTAAAATGACAAAATAAAAAATCCAATTAAAAATCTATAATCCAAAATTTGAAGAAACTGAAAAGAAAACAATAGAAAATTTCAAAATAATAAGAGGAAGAAAAGAGACGAATACATTAATCCGAAGAATCAGATAATTCCAGAAAAGATTATTTATATTAATATAGTTATTGTTTTCGAGATAAACTCTCGAGATCAAATAACCAATAATAAAAACGATCATAGTCGAATAAGAAATTAGGCACGATAAATTTACCACGATAAGATTAACCTCGAATTTGGAGAAGTGTATAAAAAGAGAAACCCTACAAACAACATTCCAGAGAACCATACAAGGTTGATTATTTGATTTTTATTTAATAAAGTTTTATAGTTTCGGTTTGTTAATAATTATTGTTATCGTAAACTATTTGTTATATTATACACAAGCACCCCAGCTGTTCCGAGATAGTTCTTTTAAAGGAGACTCGGCTGGGTTCTATAATCTCCTACTAACACAACATAATAACAACATACAGTTTTTATATGTAGACTAAGATATATTAGATTCATAATAAAGGCGTTGGTTTCAAACTTCTTAATACATGGTTTATAGTACAGTTGTACAATGAAAATATAACAAAATTTAGATCATCAAAACTATGTCACAAGATTGTGATTCCAATAAAATAAATTTAACAATATTTTGTCTGTGAGTTGTCAATCTTGTATTAAATAATTTAGTAAATATTATTTTTATTAAAAGTGCACAATTGTTTAAATTATCCATGACCTGATTTATGGTCCGATTTTGATTTTTATCACCAACTTGTTCAGACTTTTCTTTCTAGCATTTATCAGAATATTATACATTTCCTTTTTAACTTACAAAGGTGAAAAATTTCATTCTCACAAGAATTAATTTGCTAAATGGAGAAAATTCACTATTGTCAAATAATCAGAAGCGTACCGAAGAAAAGCCATGTCCTCGATTGCTTAAAAATTTAGAAAAAATATTTTTTAGAACATCTAGCGAAGATGTTGCTTGGAAGTAGAGTACTCCGAGCTGGAAAATATTAAGTGCTAAGTTGCAGCGCCTGTCTACCTGATCTGGTCAGTTGTGGGCTAAGAAAATAATTAAAGTAATTAAGGAAAGTATGTTCCACATTCGCTGTGTTCAATTTATTGTTTTAGAAAGTTGAATAAAAATTAGTTCCATCTGTGTAGTTCGTTCCGGGGTCCACAATATTCTAGGAACACTAATGTATATAATTCAATTAATTACTGTTATTTCACAAAGTATGTTTCAAAGGCTTTCATTTTTATTACTTTTCTTTTATATTTCGTATCGTTTTTGTATTTATTTAAATAATTGACAAAAAATATAAGTTCTCATTAAAATTTCATTGAATTAAATTCTAAAATTAAAATTAGAAGTTTTCCAAATCTATTTTGCCAATGTCTTCGATGCTTGTCAACAGGACCGGATCCGATAAGTGCGGGGCACTCTATATATTAAAAATTGAAATAAAATGCAAATTCTACATACAAGTTGTCAATTATTCTAAAACGACAATATAAAATCTAAAGAAAAGTTCAAATAATCAAGCATAATTCAGAATAATTATTTTGAATTGCCAAGATCTTCCAAGTCAATTATTACAAATGCCAAATTGTTTCAAGAGAATCATACGAAACAACAGAGTTAAATCTTACTTCAAAAGGTTTTTGTTATTACAAATGTATTATTTACAAAAACTAATTATTTGCATAAATCCTTGAATTTTTTTTCATTTTTTTCTATTTTATATAAATTTTTAAAATTGTTTTAATGAACTGAAAA